>JAIUZE010070663.1:0-71444 GCA_022085475.1 Heliosperma pusillum | reverse complement strand
GAGCTCCTCCAAAACCGTGCCCGTCGTCCGCGTTGTCATCTCTTGGACGTGGAGGAGGAAAGTTGTTGCACAACTCCGGGGGAAGAAATCTAATCATAGCCGCTTGCATGGCAGCCATTTGCGCGGCTTGGTGATCCATTTGTTGTTGATTGGCCCGTACTTGTGCTTCAAGGGCAAGTCGGGCGGCTCTCTCATGTTCTCGTTCATTCGCAAGTGCATTCAATTGCTCCTTCATTTGAGTATTCTCACTTGCGAATCGAGTGTAATCTGTAGGATTGTAGGAGAAAGATGCGCGTGCACTTTTGTTGCATGGTGGATCATACCACACTTGTTTCCCCTTGTCTCCTATCCCGAAGAGGCTCGACTTCTTATCGAATCCGTCTGCCGCTTTATAGTATGCATGGAATTCATCTGGGGTCTCGCCAGTTGGCGTTCGCTGACTCATCTCCTCGGTGTAAGCTTCCTGAACCCACAAAAAAGAAATTATATAATTAAAAACATTAAATAATCAAAACAAAACGAAACTAATAAAAAATATTAAAATTGGATATAAACAAAACTCCTTAGTAATTATTAGACAAACTTACGTTTGTTTTAGCAGCTCTAGGGTTAACCCACTCGCCCTTCATGTTCTTTTTTGTTTTCTCAAACAACTTGTACGGCGTAGGATCAACCTGAAAGTATTATAAAAACATTAAGTGATATATCGGCAATATTAATCCTTCATAATTAATATGCAAATTGTATGTGAAGTAAAAAATAAAGGACTTACCAATTCTTTAAACGCATCAGCACAACTCTTCTGGCCTAGAGTATGGGTGCCCACCGCTTTCTCGCCACCTGACCGTCTATTAGCCTTGTTTATGTTAGACTTCTTGGCGAATTCGGGATCGCTTTCGGGCCTATTTCTAATGCTTTTCCACCAACTTTCAGGCACCCAATCCGGCCTATTTTTGTTATACTTGCAGCCATTAACAAGTGAGGTAATCCGCCTCGTGACCTGTTTCTGCCAGTCGGGTTTCGGGTCGAAGTTCGGATCGACCGAGTTCACATGATTCTATTTCATCATAAACAACTTGTTAGTAATTGCTGAAATTGTATAACTACACTTTTTGAATGAAAACAATTACTTTTTAGTAATAGATACAACCGTAATAAAATATATCTGAAAGTAATCCCACATCCGCCTACGCTGGTAGTGGCTCGCTTCACTCCATTTGGTGAAGTATTCTCGGCCTATGGTACGAATAAAAGACCAAGTAACGTATTGCTTGATCGGCTTGTCGTCCCACCTGAAAAATATACATATTAGAACAAACGCGATAATAAAAGATAATAGAAGTTAGATACTTACATATTAGAACGAACGCGATAATAGAAGTGATAATAAAATAAAGTTTGCGATAATAAAAGTATTCTATATATTAATTAGACACTTACCACTGGCCTATGTCAGGATTGCGAGACAGAATAATCTGGTTACTCTCTTGCTGTGTCGTCGGGATCGCCACCTGCTCTTGCTCCTGCTCCTGCTCCTGCTCCTGCTCCTGCTCGTGAAAGGCAGCATCCTCCTCGTTCCGCTCATCATCAGCACGATGAGAACGACTAGTGCTACCTATGATTCGTCTGATAAACGACCTACCTGCCATAAGTAAAAGCTATATACAATGGAAATTGTTAGGTAGTTCAATATATAAAAACCGTGAGCAAACTTTTTGAATTACAATGCAAAGTTTCAAATTTGATTATAATTGTATTTTGACAATTAGATTACAATTAACTAGTGACCCTCACTATCACTATCACTACAAATCAACAAACTTTCATCATCTGAAAAAAGTATTCCGACTTCTTCCTCATCTTCCTCATTTTGTACTAGTTGAATTTCTTCATCTTCATCATCTTTTTCTTTTTCTTCACCGATGCCCTTGTCATACTCCCCTTCACCCCTTTCAACAACCACTTCATATTCATCCTCACTTTGTGTCTCTTCCACCAAAATTGGTGAAATTGACTGACTATTGACAACCACATCTTCTTGGAAGACAATTTCGTCAACAGGAGCATCAACATGCGATCGTGCCTTGATTTTAAAAACAGGCGGACCATTGATTATCTTTCTTAGTGGTTGGATAAGGAGCATAACACACTTGATCCACTTGAAAAGCTGCCACGAATGGGTTATGTCCACGAAGTTTCTTTTTTAAGTTTACATCGACAAGTCCGTATACCTTATGGATACTAACTCCTTGTGGGGAATTATCAAACCAATCACATTTAAACAATATGGCTTTATAAATTATGTGCTCGGTATAATAAGAAAGCTCAACTACTTCATTAAGGGTTACGTAGTAGTCCAACCCTTCAGTAGAACTCACACAAACCCCATTGATTATAGTAGCTTTCGGAACATCAACTCCCTCCTTAACAGCACGAAATTTATAGCCATTGATAGAATATCTTCTCCATGTCCTCTCCCAGTTACTTGGACCCCCTGCTAGAGCTATTATTAAAGGATCCTTCAATCTATAAGCCTATATATATATCAATAAAACAATATATTAATTATATTAAGATGTTATATTCTCAATATTAATTATTAGTTAATAAGAAATTGAAATGTGATCTTACTTCATTTCCCAACCATTTCGAAAAACTTTTGTCATGTTTGCTCCAAACATCATCATAAGACGTGACATCAGGATATGTGAGTTTGATGTACGTCTCGAATTCCCTAATAATAAGACGTGACATCAAGACATGTTTTAATTAGTAATGTACGTTTTAACTATAATGAATTAATTTTATTACGAAAAGTTATTTGTTTAATAATGAATCAACAACTTACTTTTCATAAGTCTCTAAAAATTGCCCACAGTTTCTTAGCACATAAAAATGAGCTTCTTCAAACTCTTTTTCATTTAAGTACCTCGTTATACATTTCCCGGTAGTATTTCCCAAGTCATCATTGAACAACTCAGGTATATTTGAATCTAGTTGGTTATCGGAATTCACACCAACCTCCAAGTCCTTCGCTTTTGTGTCAATGTGATCTTCAAAATATAGGGAACAAAAATTAGAAATTTCCTCTACCAAAAAAGCGTTGCATATGGAACCCTCGACCCGAGCTTTGTTGCCAACCTTCTTTTTCAAATGATTAAGGAACCTCTCAAATGGATACATCCATCGATATTGGACATGTCCTCCAACTTTCGCTTCATAAGGTAAGTGAATAGGTAAATGCTCCATGGAATTGAAGAAAGAAGGGGGAAATATCATTTCTAACTTGCATAATATCTCCGCAATTCTTGACTCTAGATGTTCCATGGAATCAACTTTAATCGTAGAAGTACACAAGTCTCTAAAAAATTGGCTTATCTCAGTTATAGCATTCCAAGAATTCGTCGGAAGTAAATGTTTCAATGCAACAGGAAGTAACCGTTCCATAAAGACATGACAATCATGACTTTTCATGGAATGTAACACCAAATTTCTATGGTCAACACACCGACTCAAATCTGAAGCATAACCATCCGGGAATTTCAAACTAGCAACTCATTCGCATAGAGCCTTCTTCTCCGCTGTCTCTAAAACAAACCTAGATGATATGGGTCGTTTCAAGCAATACTCAAGAAAGTCAGCTTTACCCTTAGGGCCAAATGAAGTTTTCTTTGTTACATTCATCACCGTGTTGATAAGCTGTTCAAAAAAGTTTTTCTCAATGTGCATAACATCTAAGTTGTGTCGAATCAACAATGTCTTCCAATAAGGGAGTTCCCAGAATATTCTTTGTTTCCACCAACCATCAGTTTTGTCGTCTTTCAATCTTTTCATTTCTTCAGCAGAAGACTCGACAACTTTTGGTAAACCTTTTACCGAATCCCAGACTTCAGCACCGGTTAATTTGATTGCAACTGTGGTATCCTCAGTTTTCCTATTCTTTAGAAAATGCTTACAATTGTTGCGGAAAGGATGATCATGTTTCAAGAAAGTACGATGACAATCGAACCAACAAACCTTTCGACTATGTTTTAGAAAAAAGGAGTTAGGATCTGTTTGAAGACAATAAGGACAAGCACGGTATCCGGCTGTGAACCAACCGGAAAGCATGCCATATGCAGGAAAATCATTGATCGTCCATAGTAATGCCACTTTTAATTGAAAGTTACGTTTCTTAGAGACATCATAGGTATCCACACCGGTTTCCCAAAGTTCTTTCAACTCTTTGATCAACGGTTGGAGGTAGACATCCAATTTTGCTTTAGGGTTATTAGGACCTGGAATGATCATAGATAAGAACATAAATTACCTCTTCATGAATAACCAAGGGGGTAAGTTGTACGGGGTTACAATCACGGGCCAACACGAGTAAGACTTCCCGAATTGGCCATAAGGTGAAAATCCATCTGTACACAAACCTAGGCGAACATTGCGAGGCTCACTTGCAAATTCTAGATGCTCTCTATCGAAATGTTTCCACGCTTCTCCATCACTTGGGTGTGCCATTGTCCCTCTTTCTCTTACTCGAGAGTTTTTATGGTGCAAACTCATCTCACCTGCTATGTGTTTGGTTGCAAATAGTCGTTGTAACCTTGGCGCAAGCGGGAAATAAGTCAGTGGTTTACAAGGTATTCACTTCCGGCCACTTAAATTCTTTTTACCTTTATACCGAGAGGCATTACATTTGGTACATTCCTCAAGATCGACATTTTCTTCCCAAAAAAGCATGCAACCGGTAGGACATGCATCGATTTTCACATGGGGTAGTTGGAGTCCCTTAAGCAAATTCTTAATATCTTGAAAATTGCGCGCCATTTGATTATTTTTTGGAATAATGTCACTAATTAACGACATAAAACCATTGGCTCATCTAAGAGATAAGTTGTTCTCACATTTGAGTGCTACCAACCTAGCAGCCGCTTGCAACAAACTCATACTACTTCCCTCATACACTGGTTGTTCGGCTTTATTTAACATTCTATAAATGGCTGAAACTTGGGGATGTGGGGGATAACGAACTTCTTCATCGCTAAGGTCGTCGGGATTAAGTCGAGCCTCCATTATTTGCTCAACATTATCACGTAATGCATCTTCAACCAACTCCCGGTAAGGATTCTCACTAACTACGATACTACTTGAACTCTCTTCGGTTGCCAGTTTCTCACCATGATACTTCCATACATAATAATTATCAGGAAAACCATTCGACCATAGATGATTTTGAACCTCCCTTTTCAATTTAAAAGCTAAGTTATCGCATTTCTTACATGGACACCTCATTTCACCGCCTAAATCCTTAAACTCACTAGATTGTTCCGCGAATTCAATATTCTCTTTTACCCCATTTGCAAATATCAGCTTGGGTTTCTTTTTTTCGTCTAATCTTTCATACATCCATTGTCTATCTAATCTTTTCATGTTATTATGTATCTACATTTAAATATATATATGTTATATAAATAAATTATCAGAAATTAACAACAATGATAATCAATAATCACACATAGTAAATTAAACATTTATTATTATCAATAAATAAATAAATATATATATATATATATATATATATATATATATATATATATATATATATATATATATATATATATATATATATATAATTCTCATCAACAAGTAAAATTAATTTTCTTCAATTGGGTCCTTATCACTCCAACCTAAACCCATCAATCTACGTTTCAAGTCACTAGCAAACACCACTTGTAATTTATTAATGAGGAAAAATTTCGGCAGCAATTCCCCTTTGTTTTCTAAATACACAATGTTGAATAAATATTTACTCAACATATGCATTCAGAAAACATTAAAGGAATTGTTACCGAACTATTTCCTCATTAATAAATTACAAGTTATGTGTTTACTACCTAATAGTGACTTGAAACGTAGAAAGACAGTCCCAAAACGGGGACTATTCAAAAATTACTCCTAACGAGTAATTCTTGAACGGGTACTAAGTCAATATCAACACATGTAATAATTTGGACATACAAAACACATGTAATAACTAGCTACTAACAACAACAAAAATTTTATTATCAAATGATTAAGAAGCAGGGCGAAATTATATTAACAACAACCAAAATTTCATTATCAAAAACAATAATGGCTACTATCCTACGTCAATTAAATACAAACAAATAATTAAGACGGAAAGCGAAATTAAATTAACAACAAAAATTTCATTAACAAAAAAAATAATGGCTACTATCCTACGTCAATTAAAGACAAACAAATGATTAAGACGGAGGGCGAAATTAAAATAAAGGTAAATATATTAACTAAGGATGAAAATAAACAAACACTTTCCGACAAGATGCGGCGGCGACAAGTAGCTAGTGGTGGTCGACGGTCGGAGGTAGCTAGTGGTGGTCGTCGGATCTACAACAAACAAATAATAAGCAACATATAAATTAACAAAAGGAGAAAAGAGAGAGAATGAAATAGTTAATTAAACTTACCGAGGATGTGGTGGTCGGAAAGTGGTAGCCGGAGGAAGGTAGACGGTGGTAGTAAGGTAGCCGGTGGTCGGAAATGGAGATTTAATTGATTTGGGGGTTAGGTTTTAGGGAAAATATGAATGAAGAATGACGGACTTCTTCGTGCGATTTCAACATAAACAGATGGTTTCTGACGGAAATTCTGTCAGGAATCCGTCAGTTTCCCGAGATTTCGAAAACCGTACTGACGGAATTTCTGTCAGAAACTATGTTTGACTGTGTTACTGTTTGACTGCATTATTATTATGTACTGACGGAAATTCCATCAGTATAATGGAAAATTACTGACGGAATTTCCGTCAGAAGCAGTTTATACTGACGGAAATGCCGTCAGTACCCGTAAGTGAATTTTGCCGCCTTTGACTTAGTCAACGCGCCATTTTATACTGACGGATAATCCGTCAGTTTTATTTTTCCGTCAGTATTCCGTCAGTAGTCCGTCAGTCATAAAAAATGACTGACGGAATTGTTTTTCCGTCAGAAAAACCGTCAGTTTCCCGAGATATCGTAATTTGTTAGTAATTTGTGAAATAATGAAAGGGCAATGTTGGAAACTCAATACAAATTGTCGACGTTATTTAGTAATTTGTCGACGTTCTTTAACACGACCCTATATATCCAAGAATGTAAATGTTGTTAGGCTTCTCTACTGTTTTCCTTCTTTATTCATTTTTTCAAATGGTTGTTAAAGTAGATTCAAGCATCTCAAAATATGCATA
The DNA here is from genome assembly GCA_022085475.1 of Heliosperma pusillum. NCBI lineage: Eukaryota > Viridiplantae > Streptophyta > Magnoliopsida > Caryophyllales > Caryophyllaceae > Heliosperma > Heliosperma pusillum. The sequence continues at coordinate 64,210 of JAIUZE010070663.1, read as the reverse complement.
TTTCATGTCTACAACTAAATAAAATGAAATAGAAGAAATATAATTTAGTTAAGAGTTATTTATCAATTACTTTCTTTTAAAATGCACTGTTTAAAGATTACTCCCTTTCATAATTTGTTTTAAAAATTACATCCAAAATATTGTCAAAGTTTAGAAATTGCTACCCAGCTTCTACTTTTCTGTTTTTATGGCGAAAATACCTCCATATGTTTATTAATTTTCATATTACTCCTTATCTCCATCACAAGCCCACCCTTTAACCACCAATTAGCACTGGACTCCACCGCCAAACACTACTCTCACCCACCCTCACCCAACCCGATGCCATTACTCTTCTACCACGCAACTGATTGCACCTACGCCAAGCAGCTTTATAAGTCTTATTGATTGATATTTGTTGGAACACCGAACACATTCTACCTCCTTCCTTTGTTAGTATTATTTTCTATCCTTCCTTGTCTCTCTTATGTTAGGCTTTGGATTTATTATGATTACAATTGAAATCCGAATAGGTTATTGATTAATTATTACTATCATTCTCAATTTGATTTTTTTTCTATCCTTGTTCTTTTTATGTTATGAATTGGATAACTAGTCTTAGTATTGGTCAAAATGTAATTAATTAATTAATTAATTAATTAGGATGGGTCATTTTGAATTTGTACGTAGGTACTGGAGTTAGGATGCAGAAAATCTCAACCGAGTAGTCGAGGGGCATTCAGCTCCGTTGCGGAGGATTAATGACATCAATGGTGGGGTGAGCGTGGGTGAGAGTGGTGGTTGGTGGTGGAGTCCAGTGCTGGTTGGTGGTTAAAAGGGTGTACACTTATAATGGAGTCAAGGAGTAATAGGAAGGTTAACGTCATAAGGGGCATTTTTGTCATAAAAACATAAAAGTATAGGTTTGGTAGCAATTTTTAAAATTTTGCAATATTCTGGGTGTAATATTTAAATAAAATTATAAAAGAGAGTAAATTTAAAAAAGTGCATTTTAAAAGGGTGCATTTTAAATATAAGAGAAAGAGAGTCAAGTGGTGGTCTTTGTTGCTCAATGAGTGAGCACTGAGCAGTGAAATGTATAAAAAAAATCTTGATAAGACCCGTCAAACTCAAAACTTGACTATCTCTGAAATCTGGCCTTACACAGAATTTGTAAATAATTCAAATTGACCGACGGAAAACATACTCGTAGATAATCGAAAGTAACCTGGCTTTATCATCCCGAACCTGAAATGACCAATAAACAACAAGTAAAGATCCGAGTCTTAAGGGAATGATGAGAGAGAAAGTTAGAGAGAAGTACTCCTAATTTTCTAGGGTTCTTGGTTTTTGTGCAATGGCTAAAACCAATGTTTCTAATCATTCTCATAATCTTTCAAAATCAAATAGTAAAAATAATACTACATCTTCTATTATACAAACAATCAGTAATACTAATACTTCAAATAATATAAATTCAACTAGTAAAAATGGATCTACAGGAAAATCGACTCAGACAAAAACAATAAATTCACGACACAATGAGGTACAGAGTGCAAAGGAGGCGGTTCAGCAAAAATTACAGGGGGAAAAGGTGGCTTCTGTTCAGGCGGAAGCTGAGAAGGAGGATTAGTGGCAGGAGGTCATTTCGAAACGGAGGAAACAAGTGTTGAATCGTGCTAGGGAGGAACACATGGAATCAATTGAGGAAAGTGCGTCATTACATTGTATGGCTACATGTAATACCCTAAAAATTACGCTTGATGATGTGCAAGAGGAGATCAATTATTGGTCTTCTGGAGTGTATGGTTATGTTATGGGGGCTAATCCTCCGCGAATGGTGTTAGAGGGATTCCTTAGAAGAGTACTAGTGGATTATTCTATATCTAAAATTTCTTTCTTACCAAATGGTCTATTTGTGATTCGATTTGATGAGATTGAACATCAACAGCTTGTTCTTCATAAGGGCATTCTTTTTATACATTTCTCAACCGAGTGGTCGAGGGGCATTCAGCTCCGTTGCGGAGGATTAATGACATCCACGGTGGGGTGAGCGTGGGTGAGAGTGATGGTTGGTGGTGTAGTCCAGTGCTGGTTGGTGGTTAAAAGGGTGTACACTTATAATGGAGTCAAGGAGTAATAGGAAGGTTAACGTCATAAGGGGCATTTTTGTCATAAAAACATAAAAGTATAGGTTTGGTAGCAATTTTTAAAATTTTGCAATATTCTGGGTGTAATATTTAAATAAAATTATAAAAGAGAGTAAATTTAAAAAAGTGCATTTTAAAAGGGTGCATTTTAAATATAAGAGAAAGAGAGTCAAGTGGTGGTCTTTGTTGCTCAATGAGTGAGCACTGAGCAGTGAAATGTATAAAAAGAATCTTGATAAGACCCATCAAACTCAAAACTTGACTATCTCTGAAAACTGGCCTTACACAGAATTTGTAAATAATTCAAATTGACCGACGGAAAACATACTCGTAGATAATCCATAGTAACCTGGCTTTATCATCCTGAACCTGAAATGACCCATAAACAACAAGTAAAGATCCGAGCCTTAAGGGAATGATGAGAGAGAAAGTTAGAGAGAAGTACTCCTAATTTTCTAGGGTTCTTGATTTTTGTGCAATGGCTAAATCCAATGTTACTAATCATTCTCATAATCTTTCAAAATCAAATAGTAAAAATAATATTACATCTTCTATTATACAAACAATCAGTAATACTAATACTTCAAATAATATAAACTTAACTAGTAAAAATGGATCTACAGGAAAATCGACTCAGACAAAAACAATAAATTCACGACACAATGAGGTACAGAGTGCAAAGGAGGCGGTTCAGCAAAAATTACAGGGGGAAAAGGTGGCTTCTGTTGAGGCGGAAGCTGAGAAGGAGGATCAGTGGCAGGAGGTCATTTCAAAACGGAGGAAACAAGTGTTGAATCGTGCTAGGGAGGAACACATGGAATCAATTGAGGAAAGTGCGTCATTAGATTGTATGGCTACAGGTAATACTCTAAAAATTACGCTTGATGATGTGCAAGAGGAGATCAATTATTGGTCTTCTGCAGTGTATGGTTATGTTATGGGGGCTAATCCTCCGCGAATGGTGTTAGAGGGATTCCTTAGAAGCGTACTAGTGGATTATTCTATATCTAAAATTTCTTTCTTATTAAATGGTCTATTTGTGATTCGATTTGATGAGATTGAACATCAACAGCTTGTTCTTCATAAGGGCATTCTTCAGCTAGATGGGAAACCAATAATCTTAAGGCCTTGGGACCCTAATGTTAAAATGGCTAAGGTATCGGTTAAGAAGGTTCCCATTTGGATCAAACTTGTTGGGTTGTACTTAAAGTTCTGGGGGGAAAAATGTTTGGCGAAGTTGGCATCATTAATTGGTAATTTCCAAAGAATTGATGATGTTACTAGAATGCGTTTTCTCCTAGGTTTTGCTAAGGTGCTTGTAGAGGTTGAGGTTGATCAGAGCTTCCCCAAACACATTGTTTTTGAGGATGAGAAGGGACGGGAGATAATTGTGGCTGTGGAGTATGATTGGATCCCAATAACATGTCAGAATTGTAATGGCATGGGACATACTATGGAGGTTTGCAGGAAGTTTAGGGGCCCTATGAAACCAGTGGTAGGTCCTATCAGGCAGGTGTGGAAAAAGAAGGAGGAGGCTATGAAGATCCCTGAACAGCAGGACTTCCCTAGCTTACAGCAAAGTTTAGGGATAGTCAGTGTTCAGAGGTCTGGGAGGATGGAGAAGGTAAGTGGTGGTGCATTAACTACACCAGATAATACTCCTGCACCTATGAGTTATAGTTTTGTGTTAACCCCTGCTAGGGTCATCACTAGGCTCACTAGACATGAAACTAGGATTCCTGATAGACAGCAGAGTGGTTTTGCCTTGCAGTTTAATAGTGCTCTGGGGAAAGAGTCTGTATTGGTTGAAAGAGGTGGTGGGGATGATAATCCCCCATCTCATCATGACTAGAATTGGTGTATGGAACATTAGGGGCCTGAATAATGAGCTTAAGCAGAAATATATTAAGTGGTATCTTCACCAGGTGGGTGTTGAGATATTTGGGCTCCTTGAGACAAGAGTGAAATCCTTGTCTCTAAATAAAGTAGCAGGTAATGTTTGATGTGGATGGTCTTATGTTACTAACCATAATCATCATGATAGTGGGAGAATTTGGGTGTTATGAAAGAAACTGGGGGTTAAGATAGATGTTATGGAGATGACCTCTCAGATGATTCATCTCAAGGTACAACAAAGGAGTAGTAATAGAACTTACTATATTACTTTTGTCTATGGGTTGAATAGAATTGAGGAAAGAGTTCCTCTTTGGAATGATCTCATGAGAATAAATACTGTGGAACCTTGGATCATCTTAGAGGATTTCAATAATGTACTGCATGCTAGTGAGAATATGGGATTGCCTGTCAAGGACTCAGAGACACTGCCTTTTCAAAATACTATAAATAACTGTGAGCTGAGTGACATAAAGACCTTGGGGGCTTTTTTTACTTGGAATAATAAGCAACCTAGTGGCACTAGAGTATTTAGTAGAATTGATAGAGATTTGATTAATGATGGTTGGATTAATTTTAGACCTAATACCTATGCTTTCTATGGTCCTGAAGGAGACTTTGATCATTGTCATTGCCTGATTGAGGAAGGTGGTATGATACCTGGTGGTAAGAAACCTTTTAAATTTTTTAACCTGTGGAGTAAGGTTAAGGAGTACCAGGAGGTTGTGAGAACAGGGTGGGCTAAGCAGAGTATGGGATCCCATATGTTTAGAGTGGTCTCTAAACTTAAGCATCTTAAACCTTTACTGAAGAATCTAAACAAGGACCTTTTCTCAGATATTGAGAGGAATACTGAAGTGGCTTATATCATGCTCCTGGAATGTCAGAGAGAGCTTCAGCAAGATCCTACTAACTATACTCTCATGGATAAAGAATATCAAGTCAGGAATAGCTATAAGGTTCTTGCAGAGGCAAATGAGGATTTATTAAGACAAAAAGCTAAATGTGAGTGGGCAAAGGATGGTGACACAAATTCTGCCATGTTTCATAAAGTCATCAAGCAAAGACAGATTCAGAACAAAGTCTTTAGAATTGAAGGAATGCAGGGTGATATCTTTGATAAACCTGAAGAAATTCAAAAAGCGTTTGAGGATTATTATCAGGCACTTCTGGGATCGTGCTCTGAAACCTCTGATTTCTTCCCACAAATTATGTGGACAGGTCCTAAAGTAGAGCAGGAGGACTGGGAGGATTTTTGCAGTATTCCTAGTATTGCTGAAATCAAGAAGATTGTGGACTCAATTCCTAATGATAAGAGTCCTGGACCGGATGGATATACTAGTTGTTTCTTCAAGACTAGTTGGGGGATCATTCGTGAGGATGTTTGTAAGGCAATCCAGGACCTCTTCAGATCAGGTAAAATGCTTAAGCAACTAAATACTACTAATGTGGTGCTGATTCCTAAAAAGGAAAACCATATTAGTGTCAAGGACTTCAGACCCATAGCTTGTTGTAATACTCTCTATAAAATTATCTCCAAATTGTTTTGTGATAGACTCTCTAAGGTGCTTCCTAAAGTTGTCAATCCTTCCCAATCTGCTTTTATTAAAGGCAGAAGCATTATGGGCAATATTCTTATAAGCCAGGACCTGGTCAGGCTTTATAATAGGGCCAAACCATCTCCTAGGTGTCTCATAAAGGTGGATTTGAGGAAGGCCTATGATTCCATTGAATGGGTATTTGTAAAACATATCCTTCAGAGCATGAACTTTCCTGACAGCTTCTTGAAGATTATTATGCAGTGCATCACTACCACGTCCTATTCCATTGTTCTTAATGCTAACTCATATGGATTTTTCGAAGGCAAGAGAGGTCTGAGACAAGGTGATCCCCTATCTCCACTTCTTTTTACTCTTTGTATGGAATATTTGAGCAGAATCTTTAGTATGATTGGTGAGCTCCCTGGGTTTAAATTTCATCATTTATGTCATAGCCTTAACCTTAATCATTAAATGTTTGCTGATGATCTCCTCATTTTTTGTAAGGGTGATATTAAATCTATTTTCATGATTGTTGAGGGGTTTAATGTGTTCTCTAAGGCTTCAGGACTTCAGATCAATAATGAGAAATCTGATCTGATCATTAAGGGGGTTGACAGGGAGACTGAGGACTTCATTATTGCTCATACTGGTTTTGCTAAGGGAAGTCTACCTTTTAAATATCTTTGAGTTAACATCTCTCATAAGAGGATGACTAAGACTGATTGTAAATTGCTGGTTGAAAGGATGACTGCTAGGATAAAGGGGTGAAATAGGAGGAAAATTTCTTACACAGGGAGACTAACTTTGGTTAAATCAGTCCTGAGTACCATTCATAACTATTGGGCACAGATCTTCATCCTAGATACTCTTAAGGCTCTCTGCAGGAACTTTCTGTGGGAAGGGGAGGACACCTACTCAAAGGCTCCTCTTGTTGGTTGGAATGTCCTATGTAAGAGTAAAAAGGAAGGGGGACTAGGCATCTATGATAGTAACATCTGGAATATTGCTGCTGTTGGGAAAATAGCTTGGTGGATTATGCTCAAGAAAGACCATCTTTGGATTAAATGGATAGATAAGATTTATTTGAAAGGTAGAATCTGGCTCACTTATATTCCTAGTAGCTCAAGTTCTTGGGCTTGGAGGAAGATTTGTGGAGTCAAGGATGCTCTTAAGGAGGGGTTCCAAACTGGGGAGTGGCAGGATGATGATGGATATTCCATTCTGAAAGGCTACAAATGGTTGTCTGAGTCTGGTAACACTAGGGTGAATTGGTACTGCATCACTTGGAGTAGACTGAATATTCCTAAGCATAGTTTCATCTATTTGTTAGCTATCAGAGGTAGACTCCTTACCTTAGATAGATTGCGAAGAAGAGGATATGCAGGAAATATCAGTTGTTTTCTGTGTGGGTACACTATTGAAGATCATCAGCACTTATTTCAGGACTGCTGCTTTGCCAAGAGATGTTTTGATTACTTAGATGATTGGCTTCAAATTAGGCATTCTGATGGTCACACTCCTACTGTGCTGATCAGGATGAGGATGAAGACTGGCTTCATTAGAAAGGTGTACTGGTCGCTGATAGTTGTTGTGTATTACAACATATGGAGTTGCAGAAACAAGTGCAGGCTGGAAGCTTATGTGCACAGGCCTGAGAAGATAATCCAGGGAGTTTGTGAACAAGTAAAGATGAGATTAATGCAGCTAGAGCTTGGGAACATTAAGCATGAAGACTATCTTTGGTGTAGGAATAGGAATTTATTGTAATGAAGGTCTTAGAATTGTTCTGTTTTAAGTGTTTATCAGCTTGGCCTTCTATGTAAAAGGATATTTGGTTTGAGTGGCCAAGTGCCTTATTAATCAAAGCTTACATTTGCACCCAAAAAAAAAAGATCCGAGCCTTTAGGTAAAGACAACTTATATCACTCAAAATATACAATACGGTAAATGGTAATAGATATTCACTTTAACTCTTTCTAAAACAAACATATCTACATTTGTTGAAAATAATACTTTTACTACATTATGAATACTTGAATGATAACTAGATAAATTTAGTCACTATTTGTCATATAGGGTTAGTGCTAGTATTAGAGACAATAATGAAAATATCATACCAAAAATATTATTTATAAATATCATAAATTTTGATTTTCATTGATATAATATGTATTTTATTACATTAATTTGACGTTACATTAATTATAGTTTACGTTGATTTAAAAATTATTTGTAAACTCGCGTTTATATTTCCTACACATTTCACTATGTTCGTGTGTCGATTTTTCAAACACTTGCAATTTACAACAATTCCTCATTTTAAGAATTTGTAAAAGTCGTACTTGTCAAGTTTCACACCTGTTAAATATAACTTTTTATAAATTAGTACGGAGTACTTGTTATAAAAATTTCGAGCTGACAAAATACGGGTATATATTAAAATAGTGTAGTTGAAAATTTTTCAAAAAAGGACAAAAAAATTCGTTAATCGACCCGTTTTTTTTTTACCCTAACCAGACTTGACACCTGTATAGACTTTGTTAGGGTGCAAAGTAATATTCCACATTGATGGAGTAAAGATGAAAGAACACTTTATAAGTGAACACCAAATATAAGAGTATCGGTTCTTTTGGGATGTCCCTAGACTAAATTTGTGAGGGTTTGGCCCCAAACGGACAATATCGCAATGTTATTGACAATGAACACATGTGCAAAATGCCTAACAAAAAGGTATCATCACTCTAAGATGTGGAACTCCTACGCACAAGGGAGGAGTAATATGTTCGCGAGAGGCGAAATATGGATCACACGATGATTAGATAGGCCGTCTAAGAGAATGCCACATTGACCCGGCGAGGTGGGCTGAGGTTTAATGAAGGCAACAAAAGCAATTCATGGTAACTCCAAAGGTGGTTCATGGTAAATTTTCAGCATATTTAAGGCTTTTAACATTTTTTACACACACTAATTTATATGTTTGGTAAATGACATATTGAAACTGGATATCAAGCTCCAATATACTTTTTTCCAAAATGTTGCTTCCACCAGCATAAGGAGTCGGGTTGGTTTCTGTAAGATGTGCTCTAACTGTAAAGTATAGGGAGTCAGAGTCTAAAAATGAATCTAAGGAGACAAAAATTAAGTTTTTGTAAAGTCTGACGGTTTTTGAGTCACCAAATGTTTATTTTTGGTTTAAACTCTCAAATAACCAAAATGCAACTCTACAAGAGTCTAATATGCTTTAAACTCCTTAAAGTTAACATAATGAAAGATGGTATTCAAACAAATTTTATAAGTTCACCTTTGAACATCATTTTTAAGGGTGGCGTGATTTAATTAGTCGGATTAGAGTAGACATGTTTTCATTTTTACAAATAAGGTCATAATTGTAAAAATCATATTAAATTCAAATCTTAATACTTTTAAGCAAGGTTAGGGTAATTGATTTCCTTGGTGGGTTTACTAACTTATATGCCAAGTGAGTCGAGAGCTACAAATGATTTTAAAGGGTTCAAATTTATACCGGATGGGGCTTTTCTTCCCCACTCTAATTTTTTCTAGTATCGTAAAGATCATCAAGTTGCCTTCTTGAACTTTCCTGGCCGGCCCAAAACTACATATGCTACTTTGTTCTTTTGGCTAATCACATGTAAATATGATTTCATGTCGACCAATTACCATCTTGAATTACTAAATAACGTCGACAATTTGTATTGAGTTTCCAACATTGCCCTATCTTTATTTCACTATATATTACATTATCTATCTAACCTTTTTCTGAAATTATAAAACAAAATAAAAAGACTGTTTTTTCACCATAAGACGGTTTTTTCACCATAGGACGGTTTTTTCACAATAAGACGGTTTTTTCACCCAAAGTAATTTACGACGGTTTTTTACCGTCTTTCTAAAAATCATGTCAACTAATGACGGTTATAACGATCAAAGTAGACACGTCAATAACGAAGAAGTTAGTGACAATTTTCATGAGGTATGATTACATTTGAATTAAGTTTTCTTATCTTTTAACGTTTTTTCAAGAAAAAAAAAATATTTGACAATAACAATACACGTCCCAAACCGAGCCTTGGACATGTATCATTCACGCCCAAACCTAGGCTTGGACGTGAACTGTTCACGCCCAGACCTAGGTCCAGGCGTGAATGATACTCATCCAAGCCTCATTTTGGGACGATTTGTATTTTTTTTTGCTAATGCGATATTTTTTGAAAATCGTGTAGGATTTTGGTAGCAACGGTGTCGACTATTCCGATCATTTTACTACAAACCGAGTATTCATATCAAGTAAAGAAGGTTTTAAATGGGCATATCAAACTGCACTTCGACTTGGGTTTGACATTAAAAGAGAAAGCAACAAGAGACGGGGTCGTAACACGGAGCTTCGTGTTGATTATTTTGTATGTCGTAGAGGTGGAAGACACCCCAAAAATATGGATGGGGAGACGTTAATGAGGTCTAACACGTCATTCCAATGGTGTGATTGCAAATTTAAAATGAAAATTGTTGAAGTTAACGCCGACCCTCCACAATGGATACTTTACATGGGCCGAGTCGGAGCACATAATCATTCTTTTGTGCAGTATTGTGACGGTGATAGATATTACGCTAAGCTCGATGATGATGAGTTGGCGTATATTGATTCTCAAGTTCGGGCAAATCTACAACCGGGATCACAAAGTGAGGACCGAGGATAGAGAAGGAAGAAGCCCGACACAACAGATGTTAACACTTGCCGTTCAGCATAAATACGTGTACTATTGGGTTTTCGAAGAGTCTACCTAACAGTTGACTTACGTGTTCATGGCTCATCCGGAGGCCGTCAAGATATTTCGTTCATACTATTATGTGCTCATCATAGATTACACATAGAACACGAATAGTTATGGTCTTCAGCTTGTTGAGATGGTTGGGGTCACACCAGTTGGGAGGACTTTTGTCATCGCATATGCTTTTGTGATGAAGGAGTCCGAGGAAGGATACACTTGGGTTTTACGGTATTTAAAGGCTCTTAAGCCAATGTTATTGTTACTGATTTTGAGAAAGGGTTGACAAATGCGATTCCCGTTGTTTACCCAAATTCCTCCCAATTGTTCTGTCTTTGGCATATATATGCCGCCGTGGAGACAACGGCACTTAACATCACACATGACGATGTTTGGGCTAAGTTCATAAGCTCGAAGTTATTTGCGAAGGTTGTGGAGGCGGGGACTCGATATGAGTTCGATGTTGCTTGCGAGAAATTGTGTAAGTCGTGGCCCGCGATAGGTGCTTATATTCAGAGTACTTGGATGCCACACCATGAGAAATGGTGAAAATTTAGAACAAATATATTGACACATTTCGGGTATACTACTATCTCTTTGGTTGAGTCGGCCCATGCAAATTTGAAGAAGTGGTTGAATAGTGCCAAACTAATATTCGATAGCATTTGGAGTCATTTTAATTCTTTGATGGAAACGCAACACGTGGAGATCTGTCACTTAATAGAGTTACCAAGATCCAAAAAGCTCACGGGAAATGCTCGGTTATTCTCGAGATTAATTTGTAAACTCTCCAAGAAAGCCATCATTGCTCTACAAGAAGAATTTGAAAGAGGCGCCAAGATGACTGAAGATCGCCTTGAACATGATTGCGGTTGTGTCCTCAATTACACACATGTTTATTATGTGCTTGTGCACTACATCGTCTATCTGATCGTGGTTCTCAAGTCCCACTTGATGTGTTACATGAGTTTTGGAGGAAGTTGGAGTACGATGGAAATGAAGCAATGCCGTCCACTGACGACGATCCACTTGAAAAGTTATTTGATGAAATTCGAGATCGTGATCCGAGTATGAGGTCGTCCATGTATGACGCTCTTTACTCCTAGCTACATCCCGTGGAGAAGGATATGGATGAGCCTGCGGTGATTTAGAATCCTAGAGGACGTCCAAAGAAGGCAACTCGACGAGACCCATCCGCGGTTGAGCATGCACGGAGGCGGAATAGTAAAGGTAAAACTCCATCTACTACTACCGGTATCACTCCGTCTACTACCACTAGTACCACTCCGTCGGTTGATGCCATGTCCACTAGCACGGGTAATTTTTCCACTTCATTCTCTGCACCTTTAGAGTTAAACTATGTTGTAGGTGATTGGAAGAGCTTCCATATGTCTGCTTTCTTGCCACCGTGGTTTAAGAAGAACCTCGAAGCTTGGTATGATCCTCGCGGCGATGGTCATTGTGGTTACCGAGTAATCCCACACGCTTTACGAGGTGATCAAGATCACTTTGCGATGGCGAGAGTAGAGTTACTAAGAGAAATGCAGAGCTCCGCCACATATCGTGATGAGATTTATGGTCGTGATAAATACGATCAAGAAGTTTGTAGGATTAGTTTTTGGGGGCAAGAACCATGCGGCGAAGAGCATTGGATGGCCGTTATAAATTAATATGGTTTTGCGACGACATATAATTGTGTGATATGTGTGGTTTCTTCCTTTCTCAGTCATGGAGTATGACATTTGGGTACGAGTTATACTTACATGCCTTTACGATCCCAACCGGCTAGACGTAATGCACTATATGGTGTTTTATGGGTTTTGCACACGGGTAACCACTATATGAGGATCCGTGTTCGTCCTCTTTCACCAATGCCACGAATAACCCCCTTTTGGCAACACGATGGCACGGTAGAGTGTTATAGAGATATGTATCATCATCAGTTTGCTATGTGGAGCAGCTTCAATCCTAGACGTTAGCCTTTTTTTTTATGGAATTTTTCCTCGTTCCTTAGTAATTTGTTACTTGTAACTCGTTTCAGAAACCCAATTTGGCCTCGTTCCTTATTAGTAATTCTTTTTTTTTTGTAATTCATTTTTTTTGTTATTTGTCCTCGTTCATTTTTATCTTTTTAAAACATATAAAAAAAAGTCGACACAAACATTTAAAAAAGTACATAATCCATGAACTCTTCAAAAGACTAAAAGTTTACAAACATTAATAAAATAAAGTTTACACTTAAAAAAAAGTCTACGAAACAAAACATAATCCATGAACTCTATTCCTCCTCACTGTCATTATAACGCCCATCGGGCTCACATTGAACTCGATTTCTGGGTGTAGGGCCTTTTATTGGTTTTCTTCTACTTAAACGATGATCAATAAGTAGGCCTACATCCTTCATCATGCGACAAAAGAACTGAAGTTGTTCCGCGTCATCTTTCTGTAGATACCTCAGTTCTACACCTTCCGCCAACTACCCAGTGATGATTGGGCCGCATGTTTCATACGCGAAACGATTTGTGATAATTCATAAGTTTATTGTCAAGTGATAGCTCAAATACTTGTGTCTACACCTTGGTCGTCATCTACGTGCCGATATGGTCGTTTTGACAATCATTAGAGTTTATTTGGAGTCCGGGTAAAAAGCCGCTTCATTTTCTATAAACCGTCTTTTAAAACCGTGTCTGAACGCTCGAGAATATTCCGGATATTTTAATATTTCAAAACTTATCTTTCTTGGTAAAATATATCCGTATTTTATTTAGAAAAGAATTCGAAATCTACCGCAATTCCATAAAAGAAATGCGGAAATCTTTCTTTAAAAGTAGGAAACTGCTTGGGAAATGACGCAGCGGGCGTTGCGCCTCTTCCAAGAGTCGCAGTGTCTGCTGCGCCTCTTCCCTAGGTCGTTTTGCTTGTTTCCGTAATATTTTCTAGATTTTTTTTTGGATTTCTCCCTATAAAAGGAGAGGTTCATGCTCACTTTTAAGACACGCGAGTGTTCCTCCCCTTCTTTTCTCTCTCTTTGCATTCTAGACCTTGCTATAAGCATTTGACATCTACGTGCTTGATCAATCGACCACGTAAGCTTAGATGCTTCTGGGTTCCTGTCACGTTTTGCATTGACCTACCAATTTGAGTCGAGATATCACTAAAACGCAACTTAGCTAATCTCGTTTCATCAACATGTAAGTCTGAGGGTGTTTAGTCCCGTCTTTTATTTTGTACTTTATTTAATTCATGTAAGATTCATGTCAGATTTATGTCAAACCTTTCAAAACCTTTTTTAATAGTCTTATTTAAATCACCTTTTATTCATATTTAGATAGTTCATTTTTTATCCCTAATAATTCAATGTTAGCGGGTTTTCACATCTTTAGATCAAATTTGTGTTTTAGAGGTTAGATCTGTTTATATCTAGTCTTAGAATTCGTCTTTGATATAATTTAGTATAATATAATCAATTAAGTCACCTTAATTAGACTTGTAGATAAAAAATAAACCGTAAATACGCAAACGAATAAAATACGGATTTTGACATAAATCCGACATGAATCTTACATTAATTAAAATAAAGTACAATAAAAAAAAAAAAGATGAGATTAAACACCCTCAGACTTACATTTTGACAAAACGACATTTATGAACTAAAGTTATCGATTTAGCGACAACTCGACTCGAATGTAAAGAAAGTGCCCTCGTAAGTGTGGGAATATATCCGTATACATTCCTTTAATTTTACAGGATTATAATGAAATTACGATTTATATGATTAACGGGTCTTAATTGAAATTGCATAATAAACAAAGGGATTAGGAATAACCTTTAGTCCTCGTAAATTCGGCCTAAGAACAGATATCAAAACAGATATCCTCCTAATCGTCTCACCCAAGATTGATCGAGAAATGCCCTTGTATTTGCTAGAAAATTAGAGAGAAAAAGAGTCTGTATCTTTCTGTGAGATGTGAAATTGATGATGAATAAAATTCAAGAGTTGGAATGAGTAGAAACTCCTCCATATACCCCCTCACCACACGGCACACAATAGGAGAAAATAAGGGATATTTTTCTCTTATTTTGTTACCATTTGACCGAAAAATCAAGGAGTAATCTAGACTCTTTTTCGGTTATATTCGCTTCCATTTAATATAATGTTATACATATTATATTTGTCTAATATGTTGTCATACATTAATAAGGTCCATTACAACATTTTGCAGTGGATATATTAACATAACAATTATTATGACAATCGTATAATATATATACTTCAATTATAAATATCGGTATATTTATAATCCTGCTAATTAAATATAACAGTATATGTTTAATTACGAATTAACATTTTAATTCGTTTAAGCTCACATTATATACTACAACTAAATATAACATTTTATATTTAATTACGAATTACAGTTAATTCGTCTTAGCTAACATCATTTAATCGTTATTAAATAATTATATCATCATCACATTGACTAACCTTTTAGTCAAAAACACCGACTAACCTTTTAGTCATTTAATAAGGCATCAATATGATTATTTTCTCAAATAATCACATCTCTCAATCACATCCTTTAGGTGTTACTTTTAGTGACCAGTTGATCACCGCCATTTGTATGACAATAACGTCAAACTTATCTAGCAAGCCAACCGTTATCGATAAACGTTAATCAACATTAAATTTAAAAGATTTCCAAGTTTCTTACTTTAAAAGAAAGATTTCCAAGTTTCTTTATGGGAATTGCGGTAGATTTCGAATTCTTTTCTAAATAAAATATGAATATGCTTACCGAGAAAGGATAAGTTTTCAAACATTAAATTATCCGGAATATTCTCGAGCGTTCAGACACGGTTTTAAAAGACGGTTTATAGAAATTGAAGCGGTTTTTTACCCGGACTCCAAATAAACTCTTATGATTGTCAAAACAACCGTATCGGCACGTAGATGACGACCAAGGGGTAGACACAAGTATTTGAGCTATCACTTGACAATAAACTTACGAATTGTCATAAATAGTTTTGCATACCAAACATGCGGCCCAATCATCATTAGGTGGTTGGCGGAAGGTGTGGTTCGAGGTATCTACAGAGCCCCCACTTTGACTGAGGCTTGGAAAAGGTAAAATTCAAAGTATAGCCATCAGGTCAATCGAAAATTACAACCTGACGACTATGGGGACGCGAGGCGGTTCAAGGGTTCTGAACCAAGGATCTGTCGTCGAGAACATTTTAAATTTTGTCGACTGTGGGAGAGGGTCGTTAAAAGTCCATTAGACTACATACGAAAGATCACCAGCCATAAGAAGGAGTCATACCTGAGAGTCTTCTTATGTGAAGTTGCTATGTGAGGCTCGTCAGCCGTTGCATTGGGCGTGTGATGAGGATCTTCCTGCCGTTGAAAGCGCGTGTGATGAAGCTCGCCAGCCGCTGGGGATAAGGTGCGTAAAGAGGCTCGCCAGCCAAGGAATGGGCACGTTGTGAAAATCTTGCAGTGTCTATCTTCCGGCAAATTTGCGTTGGAATAGAGCGTATATGAGAATCTTCCTGCGTCTGTCTTCAGGCGGACTCTTGCTGGAGAAATACATGTTGAAGTAGAATTCTGTTGCGGAAAGGGTTTACGTAATGAGGCTCGCCAGCCGTTGAGTGGGCGCGTGATGAAGCTCGCTAGCCGTTGTATGTGATAATCCCCCCGCCGTTGAAGGGGCATGTGATGAGAATCTTCTTGCCGTTGAACGGGCATATGATGAGAATCTTCCTGCGTCTGTCTTCAGACGAACTCTTGTTGGAGAAAGATATATATTGAAAAGGATTTGGGCCCAAAAGCAACAAACTTGTATTAACGAAACTCCTAAGTAGAGCTCTGCAGGGGCAAGGGCGCACCAAGAGCTGCAATTCCGCTGGGGGTTGCTTGACGTTGCTTTAAATCGCTGAGGATTGCTTGACGTGCTGAAACCGCTAAGGATTGCTTGAAATGCTGAAACCGTTGGATTGCTTGAAATGACCAACGGTGAGGGACAGAAGATCCAGGGTTCTTCTTACGATGTCTGTAGGAGATCGAGGTGGCAGGCGTTAAGCCCCCAGCTTACCTCGAGGTGCTGGAGTACAATTTTCCAATTTTGGCTATTGCATAGGAATGCAGGTGGCACTATCTCGGCACGTGGCGTTATGGAGGGTGCCAAATCGACTGAGGGCTACATCCCTTTAGACACTCGTAGGTGGCCGGGATCGACAGGTATGAACCTCTCGTTCCTTCTTCATTTTGAAGAGAAGTGATTTCTTTGTAGAGAGTCTTGGAGCGCGAGCTAGCAGAGTCTCGGAGGAGACAACTTGTTTCTTGAGGGAGCTAGAGACACTGAGATTGTCGCTCTTAAGATTCTAGCTGGGCTTGGTGTTGGAGTAGGTGTCCTCCACAATAGTGCGCCACATAATAAATCTCATTAAGGAAGATAATTGGGATATTTATTGGCTATATATATGATTAGTCAGTTGATTAACATAAATCAATAACGGTTGGCTGACTAGAGTTTGACGTTATTGTCGTATGACGGCGGTGATCAACTGATCCCTTTCGCTCACACCTATAGGATGAAATCCAAATAGTAACTAATTATTTGTATAAGATACAGTTGATTAGTCCATTACATATATTTGATATGTACGAGAGTTAATTGTTAGAAATTGAGTTAAGAACTTAAATTCGATTAAGTTTATTTTTCAATTATGCAATAATTGACTAATAAAGTTATATCTTATTTTAATATGATTAAATAAGATCTAACTTAGAAATTAATCGTTAATTTACTAAATTAGTTGAGGTTTGACATATATTTTGAGGTAGAGGTAATTAGTTAATTATATTTACAAGGAGTTGTAAAATAAATTAACTAAGCATTGTGGGACCCATTATATATTGATATAATGGTAGAATATCAATTAAATGTTAATTACATATTATTTATTTATTTTTGTCATATAAATGTTATATGATCAAATTAACACTTAATTATACAAGATAATTAAGCATATGATTAATAAGTTTTTGTGGGACAAATATCAAAAATCAAAATGGACCACATTGAGCCACATGTGGCCGGTTGGAGTAGTAGTGGAAGCATGATGATTGTTGCTCTATTTTATGCTCAAATAATCCAATTTGAAGTGACACTACATCATGCTTATTCATCCTTACACACTACCAATTTGCATGTGAATTAAAATAAGAAAAATAAGAGCCTTGTGAGGCCTATATAGACCGGCCATAGTGCTTATAAAAGAGCACTATGGTTGTTCATTTTGTGTTGTTCATTCTTGCTTGTTTTTATACATATCACTAAAATCCTCTCATCTCTCTAAAACTCTCATATACTAATATTCACTAAGTATTACTAAGGTGGTAATATATTCTAATATTAGTGTAACTTTTCTTATTATTTAGTTAGTAATATGTTAAGTTTATTTGGTTCATCTTGGTGCAACTTAAAGGAGGTCTTCTACTTTGGAGATTGTTCTAGGATCATCCTTGATTATAGCTCAAGATCAATAAGAAGGAGTTCTTATTGTGCCCATTTATTTCCATTTCAATGTGAGGAAATTTCTTCTTTTATATAATGTCTTTATATTTGCATGCATGTTACATAGATCATTAAACACTAAATTAACAAGTAATTTAGTAACTAATTAGAGGAGTCTAATTAAGGTGTATGGACTTTCACTTGGTTATGAGGATTAGTGGTCTTTTGCTGTTTTGCTGTTGGTTTATACATTTTTTTCTTGTTTTTGCACATTTTGGATTTTGTCTTGGGCGAGAGCCCCCCGTTTTGGATTTTGGACTTTGTTTTGGATTGTGAATTTGGATTTTTTTCGGGGTTTGCCTTTGGCTTTGGCTTTTTCTTTGGCTTGGGCTTTGGATTTGGCTTTGGCATTGGCTTTGGCTTTGGCTTTGGCTTTGGCTTTGGCTTTGGCTTTGTCTTTGGCTTTGGTTGGGCGAGAGCCTGTTCATTTAAAAATATCGCAAGCGTACGGGTCTATTGTAGATGCTTACGAGTCGATCTCAGGGAAGTAAAGTTAAGTACTAGTCGATTTAGATTATACTTTAACTACGAGGAATCAATAATAGAGAATTATCTTGACTAAATTTATAAGCAAATAACAACAATTTTAATCAATAACTAAAAGGTCTAAGGTCCGTAGTCTCGTTATAGGTCGACAAGCTCTACTAAGGATGAATAATTACCAAATCACTACTCGGATTAGACACTACCTAATTTGGTATTAACAACTCTTCCGGGGCAATTAAACTCCCTAATATTGATCAACCTACTTACTTCCATAAGCAATTTAACCAAGTAGAGGCATTAAGTTGATAGTTGAGTCCTAATTATCAATTAGACACTTCCATGAATAACTAATAATCAAAGATGAGATTAATGTTCTAAACTAAACCGCCTTGCTTCCACAAATTGATTTAGATTTAACCTATTATTAGATAATGAACTTGGTGGATAAATCTCGTCACAAAACAATTCTCAATTCCCATTGACAAATTAACTTTCTCCTAGATTCATTCTGTAACAACCCGAAAAGTACCCAATTTTTCTAGTAAAAATATTTACTAACACTTTTCAGTAGAACTTAAGTTTTTAAAATAGAATTTATTGTTTCGAGTCGTATTTTGAAATTCCGCGTTCGTATTTGGAATTTCTGAGAGATTTCATGAAAAGACCGTTTTTAGTCATCTTTGACTTTTCTTGACTTTTAAGTCGTCTTTGACTTTTCTTGACTTTTTAAAGTCGTCATTGACTTTTCTTGACTTTTAAGTCGTCATAAACTTTTCTTGACTTTTAAGTCATTTTTGACTTTTCTCGACTTTTAAGTCGACTTTGACTTTCGTTGACTTTTCCCGACTCGCCTTGTAAGTTTGAAGACCGAAATTTTATTTAAAAAAATAATATTTTTAATTTATTTTTATTAAGATTTATCATAATTTAATATAATTATTTTGAATTTATTCGGATTTAAAGAATAACTTTTACGGTTTTAACCGAACGTCATTTAACTATTCCCGAGTCATCGTAAATCCCGAAACAAAACCGAAACTCGACTTTGGCATGAGTCACACGCCCATGTCATCGTTTTCCACTCACTTGAGATATTTTAATTGTTTCGATTAAACTAATACAAATATCTTAGATATTTGTTACTTTATCGATCCGTCCGTTTAAATTACGCCAAATCGATCAAAATCAGACCCGCTTTCTCACCTATCCACACGGTTTTCCCTCCTCTCTTAGACCTTGATATTTTCTTTCTTTTCATTACAATAACATAATATCTTGATATTTAATTCAATTAACTTAATATCTAATTAATTACGGTAATATAATTATTATACCGGGTCAATTCCATAACAGCAATTTCAAAACCCAACTCACTATTTTGCTCTATATTACACGGCACTCCAACTCCCACTTTACTCACTAACAACTTTTCATTTTACAACAAATCAACTTAAGATCAAATAAATCGTTCTTCATCGTTCTTGAATGTTCTTCGTCGTTCTTCATCCGTTCTTCGTTGTTCTTGAGCAAAACCTTCATAAAACCTTCATTTCTTAATTAAATCCGTCCTAACTTATATTTCTAGGATCTCCTCTTCGCTCCCCATCTTCACGTACGGTTTTATTTCAATTCCGACAAAATCGTTTTCAACACTTTAATTATGGAAAATCATATTTTTAATTCTAATAATGTTTTCCTTGTTATTTCTTATAGGGGAAGATTTTGAAGACGAGTTTGGAGACTCGTATATTTTGGGTGAAGATTAGTAGACGGGTTTCTTGGTTAATACTTCTTATTATTTTGGTGCTAATTGGTTTTGCTAGCTAAGGTAACAATTCCGATTTACTCGACGAATTAATGTCACATAGCCTTTAGTTTTTTTTCATGTTATGGTTATTTATGATTTTAGTTAGTAACATAGCCTTTAGCTTTTGTTCCCTTTATTTTTGGTTCATCTTTTGTTTTGGTTCATGTTATTATGATTTAAGGATTTTTAGTTAGTAACATGTTAAGTAGTGGTTATTATTGTGTTTTATGAATTTATAACATGTTGGTTGTTCTTGATGAATTTGGATGATTCTTCATAATCATGATTTTTGTATGATTAATGGTTGTTTTGAATGTTTAAAAATGGATGTTGTTAATTAAAAACATGTTAGAATTAATTTGGAATTGGGGTGGTTGTTTTGGTGGTGGCCGGAAATGGTGGGGCTGTGAACCGGACCAAACCAGCCGGTCCAGGCCGGTTCAGACCCGGTCTGGGTTGGTCCATGGTGGGTCCGGGTTTTGGTCTTTGGCTTGTGTCGATGTTTGTTTGTTTGGTTGTTGTTTTGACGGGTTTTAATTATGTTAAAGCATGCGGGAAAATATTAGAAATCGGTTTTAGAAATTTTAATCAAAACAGCCCATTTTAGCCAAATCAGCCGTGGGGCCCAGTCCAGGCCCATGTGGGGTCCGGCCCAACTCAGCCCGTGGGTCCCACTTTGGGACTTGTGACGGTTTTTGAGTTTAGCGTTAATTTATCGTGTTTTGTAATATTTAGCAAGTGGGAAATTTTTAATAAGTAAATTATTTAATTAAAAGTATTTTTCATAAAATTATTATTTCTCACATGTTAGAAATTATAAGACGAGATCGTAGTTTAATTTGTTATCCTTTAAGTCAAACGGGGGGTTACGTAAGATTTAATAATTCACATGTTAGAAGTTGTAATAAAATAACATGAAATGAATATGTTGACTTTTATGTCTAAGTCTATGTGGTAAAGACTCTGTTTCTAGCCGGTTTGATCAAACGGGTTTGGTCAAACTAAGATCTAGTCAGCCATGATTTGACTGATGACCCGTCGCGGGACTCGGGTCGGGGATTTGTCTTCAGGTAAGGTTGTATTTAATTAAGGAATTAGCCTTAGTAGATATGAGGCGATATGATATTTGATTATGATTTATATGCAATTAGTCACATGATAGGATGTTTTCTCGTGACTGTTTGATTATATGGTTGGTGTCGTGTTGACTAAGTACCCATAGAGAATTATGAGTATATGGCATCTTGACCATTCTAATTCTAAATGAGTATCTTGGACCATGACATTGATAGGCCCGTACTATCTTTAACGAGTATATAGTTCACAGCTTGATAGCTTTTGTGTCCCGGCTTGGTGGGTTTATATCCAAGTCGGGGCATGGCATCCTAAGAGTTCCGCTTTGGGAAGGGAGCCAGCTTAAGTACTAGCCATCTCTGCTTAGGGGTCGCCTAGTAGAGTTTCTCATAGACGGTTATGTCATGGGACGGGGAACGGAATAGCTGTTGTCGCTAGGTCTGATCAGTCTAGGACTAGGATGTTTTTCCTACCTTGTGGTATAGCCTCTAGTTACAGAAGTCGACTATTGACTGTTCTAAGAACTTATGCCTGTTTCTAGAAGTATTGGTCTTTCATGTTTGTAGGATTCTATGAGTTCTAGAAGGTGAGATGCAAGCCGGCTAGGATTGATAGAGTTTGGATTACCGATTGTTAACTGATTCACATGATTACGTGTTGATTAGGGTTTGAGTGTATCAGGGCCATGTTACATGGTAACCGCTGAGCCAGCATACCAGCTTCCCTACCTCGGGTTATATTTTATTATCGGATTCACATGATAGCTTTCATATGATAGGTTATATGTTAGTTATTTGTTTCATAACATGAAAAGCATATCATATGTGTTAAGGTTTTGTATTTCCCATATACATTACTTTTATGTTATTCATGTTTAATTAAACTCGACATTTCGTGGCTGGGAGAACTCGGAGTTACTCCCCACTGACTGTGGCTTCCGTGTTTATATTTAATGCGGTCGAACAGGTGGTGATGCATATTTTGGGTACATGGACGAGCTAGCGAGCGAAGTATTTACCTTGGACCTATATTCGGTTCATAGTTTGTATATTATTATACACTAGTTTATTTCCGTATTTATACGGGAGATATGTCTCCCGTCTTGTATATTTCTTTTGTAGAATATTGTTTCCGTATTGTAATGACCTTTTTATTTATGACACCTTCGTATTGTATTCTCATATTTCTTTTATGTATTTAAATAATTTTTTTCTTTCCGCAAATTTGAGGGTGTCACACATGTGGCCGGTACTAGTGAAGAGTAAAGAGGACAATTTCCTCTTATTTATTCAACACACTATCTCATATAATTCATTCATGCAAAATTTCTCTACATCTCTCTACATTCTCACACTAAAAGAAAGCTTAAGAAGCCTCACATTTCTAGTGTTCATTTTTACTAGTAATATTACTAAGTGTAGTAATTAGATTATTATTAGTTATTTTAAGGGATCTACTATATTATACTAGTGTAGTATTTTATATAGTGATAAAAAGGGTTGTCTTGGGTGCTACTAATAGGAGTGTTCTTATACTAAGAACGTGGAATTCATCCTCATATTTATAGCTCAAGAACAATATTTGAAAGGAGTTCAAATATTGTGCCCATATTACTTCATAATCAATGTAAGAAATTGTTCTTTCCTTATCTTTTGTTATGCATGCATAAGGTCCATATAGTTTAAGAGTAACTATTAGTTTTATGATACTAGAAATGTCTAATATTGAGTTTGAGAAACTTACAAGAGGTATCAGAACCTTGGTTGTTGCATGCATAATCGATGTTTAGTTTTTTCGAGTTATTGTAACTTAAAGAAAACTAGTAATTTGTGTTTTATAAGATAAAATCACAAAGTTATTTGCATATCAATATATTCCGGTCCTAATATGATTTTAGGTCATTTTGATGATTTATGGAAATTTATAGTGCTCAAATATGATTTTTAGTGTTTTTATTATATTTTAATGAGTAAATTAATGTTTAAAATGCTAAAAATAGTTATACTTATCTTCTGACCTTGAAATTTTTACACAATATCACACATGCATTTTACTTACTCTATCTAAAATTTCGTGTGAAGTGGACTTATTTCGTATTATTTATGATGTTTATATGATAAAATGGAATAAATAAAGGTCTAATGTTTTAAAATACTTCCGCTTTGAATCTGACTATCAAATATTAGTATGTTGTCACATGCATATTTTATTATTAGACTGGAAAATTTGAGACTAATGTGATTTGTCTAGCATAATTTATGAATTTTTAATGTAAAAATGACATAAATAGTGACTTATTTAGCAAATATAGCTAAATTAAATTTCATGTCTTGAGAAAATTATTCCTGGTTGCATAAATGTCCCATATTTCAGATCCAAAGTTGAAAATTTAATATGATTAATTTTGGCATGCTTTAAGTATTTTATTTGATAAAACCGATAAAGCGCAACCATTTTTCTCAAAATCGATTCAAAAATTTTAACCATGATTTTTGACATTATGAGTGTCATGAAAATGTTCCAGAATGTTCAAGAATTTAAAATTCAAATTTTGAAATTATTTTAATTAAATTTGGATTTATTTGATTAAAATATGATTTTAAAAGTCTAATTATGAGCAATTAAATAACAACAAGTTGAATTATTGTCAAAAATTGAGTAATGACTAATTTTTGAGGCCTAAATGAGTTGGGATAATTAACTTGGACTTAAATATGATTTAAGTATTGTTTAGTGATTTTAAAGTGTTATTATCACGCATTTCCGTAAATCCAGGTTATATTCGATATAAACCGTTAATTAGAGCGATTTGGCATTTAACATGAGCATGTTTTATACATATTATAATGCTGCATTTTTATTTATGAATGTCATATTTTCAATTTATGAATGTCATATTTTGGTTTATGTAATTTGGAATTATGTAATTTTTCCTTGTATGACCTTAGTTTTAATCGATATTGCCCGAAATGTAAGGGAATATTGATTCGGTTGTAATTTAATGTGATCTCGTATCACTTTTATTGTATTATTTTATTTTACAAATGTATAATAGGAAATTATTGTAATTTTATTATATATTTTGTAACTAATTGTAAAACCGGAGTTTCCCAAAGACGGTGCCATTCGGAAAGGAGTTCCGAGAGAGACGGTGACCTTGGGAGGCGTGCTTATGAAGTTCAAGGGACCAAAGGAGTTGGTTTCCGAATTTGTAATAGAATATATGATTTTCTATTCTAGGAAAGACCATACTAGGAGTTTTATTTTTATGCTTGCATTTTATTTAATATGTTTGCATGCATTGCCAAATCGCCATAACATGACATGCATATTTTATCGAGTATTCGACCGTGTCAATTAAAATAATCGTTAATTTATCGATTTAGTTCACTTTAACATGATAGATTATTAATTGACATGACCTCTCATAATAAATAATTGAGATCAAGCCTTACCAAATGTAGAACCCATGAATCCCAATTTCGCAAGGAAGTAGGCTCGACTCACCGGGGTGCTAAACTTGTTACGTTGGGTAAGTGGGGTAATAAATGTTATTATTTCGAAATTTGGATTGAGCTCAACGGAAGTATTCGCGACCGTAGCCGCATGTGTTCCGGGCTTAAGATAAATATTAAAGTAATATTATCGACCGAGAGTTCTAATGTAGAATCGATTAAAGAGTTAATCCACCGAATTATGTTAATGAGGGATGAATCGGCTTACCGTGCCCAAGTTGATATGAATTTGGATCTCGGAATCATTTATAATAGTTGGGTAGAGGTCACTATTTAAATGTTAAAACTTGTTTAAAATGTTTACAAGTATTTAAAATGATAAATGTTGACATTTCCTTTATTTCTTTAAAATTTGTAGTCATAATTGTTTATTCACAATGGCAAATGCTAATTTGTCCACCACCACCTATGCTCCAATTCTCAAGAATGTCTCATGGCTTCGATCCTTCATGGATCGATGCAAGTTAGAAAAGAATGGCGCTAATTTTACCAATTGGGATATGCAACTTCGCTTGGCCGCGGCGGGTGACGACAGGTTTCGTTACCTTGCCAAGGCCTCTCCCACCGCACCTAATGAAAGGTCAACCGCCACACAAGACGAGCCTATGAGGCTAGCCACAAAGAGTCCGCCACGATCAAAAACGTTTTGATCTTCTCGTTGGAGGCCGATCTTCAAGGGAGTGCCATAAGATGAGCACGGCCTATGAGATCTATGCCAAGCTTGTGACCATGTTTTTCACAAGCTCCTAGGATCTTACAATATAAGACGGCTTCCACATTATTCAACATGAACCTAAAAGAGGACCAAAAGTTAGCCCTCATGTACTCAAATTGATTGAGCATGTTGAGACTCTTAAATTGCAAGGGGTGACCATTCCCGAACAACTCGTTATCGACCGAGTCTAACATTCCTTGGGGAAAATCAAAGCATATGTGAAGTTTAGGGTAAACTACAATATGCATAACATGAGAAACCTCTCTTCATGAAATGCACAAGATGCTCGTGCAAGCCGAGAGAGACATGGGCTAAATGTTAGCACTTCCAAGGATGTGCTCCATATTAATAAAAGGAGTAAGGGGAAGTTCAAGAAAGGTGGTAGTAAAGGGAAGAAGCCCTCCACCTTCAAAGGAAAGGGAAAAAGCTATTGAGAAAAGCTCACCCAAACCTAAGAAAAGGTGCCTCAACCGAGGACAAGTGCCATTATTGTAATGGCATAAGGCATTGGAAGAGGAATTGCACTAAATATCTAGGAGATATCAAAACTAGAAAGATGTTTCAGTTGGTAATTTATCCCTATTGTTTATGTTATGATCTCAACTTTGGTATATAGATACGAGTTGTGATTCTTACCCTATTTAATTGTAATTAGGGCATCCTGACAAGGATAAAGGCAAGGACAAGCAAGCCTAAGAAGGCTCTTCAAGGGAAGCTAAGGTAGCTACCCATGATTGAAGACCTATGCAAGCTTGGTCTCATTTTGAATTGTCTAAATTTTAGGATGTATTTTGAGACATTGTTTTTAGAACTTTTATAATTTCCTTGTTTGACAAGGAAATTTGTTCAAATCCTTTTATTGACATTGATTGAAACTGGATTTAGTGACTTGGTTTTCAACCCAAGTCACTCGGTTTGTTGAAACTTTTAGTTCTAAAACCATATCATCATACTCTACTTGCACAAATAACATAAATTGTATCGACTCAAATTGATCATATTAGTATTATGATGATTGGATCATTATAATAAAAGGCTAAGAATTCGATTCTCACTTTGAAAGATCAATTTCTAAGTCAAAATTGAGTTATTTAACTCAAAATAGGGAGTCTACCAAACCAATTGGTCACACCACTTATAAAGATTGTAGTTGACATGAATATGAGTACACCTCTTTAGCTTATAGAACTAGTCTATCTCGAAGCTAAGATTCGATGTCTTTACAATGTAGTCTTTAGTAGATCACTTAAGGTCATATTATGATACTTCTACCTCCCTCACGAGTATGAGTGCAAAATTGTTTGTGGCTCATAAGGCTATCTTTAAAGAAAATAGTTGTATTTTTCTAAAGATAGAGTGGCATGGGAGAAAATAAGCCACAACGAAAAACTAGTGAGGAAACCAAAAGAAAATGTTCTTAGGTTAGACTCAAGACTAGTGAGGAGACCAAAAGAAAGCGTTCTTAGGTGAATCCTTAGACTAGTGACGAGAACAAAAGAAAATGTTCTTGATATAATAAGATTATGATCTATGAAGTGGAAGCACCTAGAAATTTTAAAATTCGATTTTCTAACATAAGAGACTTATGAAATTAAATGGAATCTATGCAAAGAAAATGTTTTATTTGGAGTTGTCCATTCTAGTTGCATGGATAGACATGTAGTTGTCTACAAAAGCTAAGTTAATGTTTAACTATGCTTAGATCCAAATCATCAATGAAAAACCTCATAATAGGTGTGTACAAGATACACATGAAAACCACATGTCCAAATAGGGATTTGGAATAGGATGTGTACATGACACAAGCCTATGGTATGTATCTACCTAGAGGTTATGATGATCTTTTCTATTATAAGATATAAGAAGGGTTTCACTCGAATTGTCGAAAAGTCATGTATAGACATGAAATTCAGTGGGAGTTAAAGTCATGTATAGACATGAAGTTAAGTGGGAGTTTAAGTTATCATGTAAAGACATGAAATTCAGTGGGAGAAATTGTTTTCCACGTGAATGACGTTTCACTCATTAAGAGTGACATATTCATATTACCTTTTGGAAAGGAGTGGTTGGATTTTAATGTTGGATGAAAGAGGGCAACATGTATACTAAAATCAAAATCTATTGTGGAATAGAAGATTTTAGCTTGGCATTTAAAAAGTGTCTTATATTGATAAGATCTTTTATCTATTTCAACAAGTTAAATAGGTTATTCATATTGATGAAAGTGAGATCACTATGAAAGGGTCATAGTCATCCACTGAACCTAAGAGTTGTTGATCACATGAGACCAATCATGTATGCCATTACATACATGTACCTAAATAAACTGTATGCTGTGAGCATGACAGGCCAAAAGCAAATCAATCCATATGAGAGTCATTGGATAGCCTACAAGAACATCCGTAGAGTTCTCGAGGAGAACTAGGGATACATTCTTGTGTTTGGTAGAGAAAATTTGACAATGTGGTAAAGGTTACACAAACCCAAATTTCCAAACTTATAAAAGGATTTATCGAAATCCTAGGCGTACTTTTGTTATACAAGAAGCGAATAACTAAAAGTATGATTGAAGAGTCAATCATTATAAATTATACAAATAGAGACCTAGTACATTATGATGAGGATAAGGTGGTTTAAAAGGAACTAATAGTAGATCCCTTCACCCAAATACCTATCAGTTATCATGATAACGAGTGGGAGCATCTTTCAAGTTAAAGAGCCCAACACTAGATAGAGATCTAGACATGTACATAGATGAATTCATGTTATTAGGAATAACGTTGGATGGAAGGAAAAGGCAATTAACAAGGTTGGAATAAATGAATACATGGTATATTAACTACCCAAGCCTTTATTGCATTTAATAAGATCGTCGTGAATTGTCATAGACGAAATAAACTTTATTACTTCATAATCAATGTAAGAAATTGTTCTTTCCTTATCTTTTGTTATGCATGCATAAGGTCCATATAGTTTAAGAGTAAACTATTAGTTTTATGATATTAGAAATGTCTAATATTGAGTTTGAGAAACTTACACCATCTACCAGATAGACATTATTACTAGCATGTGAAGGAGATATACCAATCTTACCTACACCGATTATCTTGCCCTTCTTGTTGTCTCCAAAAGTGACCTTGCCACCATCGAAGGGCTCTAGTCAAAGAAAAAAATTCTTATTTCCGGTCATGTTTCTCGAACAACCCACTGTCGAGATACCATAGATTATTTTCTTTCACTATTATCTGCAAAGGAATCAAATACAGCTTTTAGGTACCCATGCTAAGTTGGGTCTTTTGTGGTTAATGACTCTGTAAATTTGATCTTTCCTAACCAATACCTGTTTTACAACTCTTTTGGTCTTAACATAGGGTGTTCTAGGTTTATTATAGTGACGCACACTAGGTTTGAACGACCGCTTTTGATTCACATTCACTTTAGATGTTGAAGGTTTAGATATCTAATCGAAAGCCATGTCATAAAACCATCTGAACTCATTATTTATAAATTCTTCACGTTGAGGTTCAGGTTCAGATTCATCAATACTAGACACGTCATGTTCTTTAACAAAATCAGTTTGATTTTTGTTGTCGTTGACATATTTAACGCAATTCTCTTTAACATGACCATTGGGACCACAATAATTGCAAATCAGATATTCTGAAAGATTGACATACTTTCTTCTTCTGAAATCACGGTCAGAAGGAGTGGACTTGCACTTATCATGGTCTCTTCGACTATAACATTTATGTCCTAGACATCTTCATGTTATTGTTACACTGTTCGGTAATGAAGTTTAAGACTTTCTGACTTCCTTCCCATTTATCATGAACTTTTAGTGCATGTAGAAGCAATTCTTTCAAAGACTGAATTTCTTTTTCACATATCGAATGATCTATATTCGCGTCTTTAGAGGGATTGTTCTTTTTAAAATTTTCACGAAAATCATTAGAACGTTTTTTCAAGATAAATTTCTCCTCATTATGTTGATCTTTGGCTTGGGAGAATTCAGCCTCTATATCATTCAATTGCTGAGAAAGAAAAGAGTTTTCTTTCTTGTGATCAATGATAGCAACTTCCTTTGCCTTAGCTTCAGATTTTAAAAGCTCATTCACTTTATTCAATTCTAAAGTTATAGCTTCATTAGCTATAATTTTGGCTTGAAGATGCTTAATGTTGAGCTTTAACTCTGAGATTATAGCTTCATTAGCTATAACTTTAGACTCAAGAGCTTCTTTCTCAACATTTGTCATGTCTTAAGTTATAGCTGAAGTAGCCATAACTTTAGATTTGAGCTTTTTAGCTTTGGCCTTCAGAAGTTGGTTTTCCTCAACAATGTCAAGAATTTGTTCCTTAAGATCTTTTAATTCAAGACTATGTTCATGACAATGATCTAAGGTTTCTTCAAAATACTTAATTAAAGACTTCTTAGACAATTTCTTAACTTGCTTTTTAAGTTCAAGATGACTAACCTCTTCAACATCTTCTGAATCTGGTTCTGAATCTGAATTGCCGACAAGACACATCTCAGATTCACTCTCGTTATCACTGTCAAAAATTAGGTCAAGACTGACGCTGCTCAGACATAGGTTGGCGACTTCTTCTTCCTCTGACTCGTCGTCTTCTGTGTCGAGATCTCCCCAGCAATAAGCCATCATGACTTGCTTGAATTCCTACTTGGTTTTGTCTCGTTGATTTTTGTGTTTGATTTTCTTCCAGGTAGGGCAATCCTTAATCATATGATCATTGTCCCCACACTTGAAGCAACCACGACTTGAGAGAGACCCTTTTTGACTCGATTGGCTTTTTATAAGATTTATTAGTGTTATTGTTAAACGTTTTTCCTTGCTTTTGGTTAAAGAACTTTTTCTTAAAACGCCTAGTAAATAACAATGTTTTATGTTCAAGATCTGAATCTTGTTTTTCACTTGACTCAGCTTGTAACGCCACTTTCTTACTATTACTATCGTTTGTCTCATCCTCATCAAGAGTAATCTCGTGAGCCTTAGGGTTCCGAGTAGCTCTTGATAAGATAGGTTAGATAGATCTTTACATTCCTCAATTAATGTCACCTTAGGTCTCTATCGTCTATATAGACTTCTAAGTATCTTTCTTGCAATTTCCTCGGAGTCAAAAGTTTTTCCAAGATTTTTCAACTCATTGATGATACTAGAGAAGCGAGTGGACATGATATCAAGCGATTCATTTTGTTCCATAGAGAACAATTTGTATTTTCGCATTAACAATGCAATACGTTGCTTTTTGACAACAGTCGTTCCCTCATAGGCTAACTCTAGACCATCCCATATTTCCTTGGCAGTTGAGCTCGATGAGAAACGGTCAAACTCAGTAGAAATCATGCCGTTTTGCAACAGACTGATAGCTTTTGAATTTTTCTCAGCTTTCTTATAATCTACCTCAACATAGTCATCTTCTTTCTTTTCGGTGGAAGTGCCAGTAATAGATCCAAGCATGATCTTATTAGGGTCATTCTTAATGATTAGCCAGCATTCCCATTCGTTACCCTTTATGTAATGGGTCAGCATATTTTTCCATAAACTATAGTTCTTCCCATTGAATACGGGACACTTTAAGTGTTTGGAATCCATTAAAATAAAATTAAATGCATCGGAAAATAAATAAGTAAAACGAAAAAAAATGGATCAGACTCCTTGTTGTAAGGCAATCAAGAGCACGAGGCTCTGATACCAATTGTAGAGTCTATTGATCGAATACGAAAGACGTGGGGTTAATTGAGTATTAAAAACTAGCCCCACTTTTTCGATTTATATGATATGTAATTAATTATTTGATTCTATAGATTAAAATCAACTAATTAATTAATCAAAGTAAGTACTAGTAACGAAATAACGAAAAGTAAAGAGAGGCACACGTGATTTTTGAAGTGGTTCAGTTTCACAAGTCGAAACCAACGTCCACTATTCTCGATTAATAATCTTTAGTACCTTTCTCCGGATAACAAAAATTATCAACCCACTCATATAATCAACTATGATTATAACTCAAGGTTAGTATTGCTAAATACTCTATACTATCTTACGTTAATAAGAAAGTACAATTTAACTCACAAGGATTCTCGTTAAAGAATAAGTAAGATTATGTGATATACTATTATCCAATAACGTATTTCACGTGAGCGATTGACAAAGAAGATGCACGACTCTTTCGAAAAACAAACACTAAAAATGATAAATATTTTGCTCAAGGTTTGCTTTAAAATCAATTGATAAAACTCTCTCAATTGTATAAAAGTCGTTAATGTTTGAGATGGAAAGAGTATTTATAATAGAAGCATAGGAGATATAAAAAACCCTAACTTTATCTTTAAGAAAGATATTTGTGACAACCATCGCGAATGCGGAAATATAAAACAAACAAGCATGTGAAATATATAGCGGAAATATATGAAGTTTTAAAAACCTTTATACATGCAAGGAAAGAATACGAGGAGTGTCAAATATTACAAACTAAAGTACGAATTATACTACATCAAGAGACGAAGTCTCTCCAAAAAGTTAACAAGTAAAAGTGTTTAGCAAACAAGCTAAAATCGTCTAGAGGTGTTTTAATCCAGGGACAACGCCCGCCCGCTCACAACCCGAACCCCAAAATGTCAAGCAAAAAGCCATCCAATCAAGCAACCTGTTCATCCATGAAAAACATGAACGCCACAGTCAGTGGGGAGTAACTCCGGGTTCTCCCAGCCATATCACATTAAACGTACATAGAAGGAAATACAAAAGTAGAAGCATGCATATATAGATATACATGTGAAATACGATAAGGATAGATAGGCAATTCAATATATAATGATAAGAGCATATGGAATACAAATCCGAATCCATCATGTTATACAAAGACTCGGGGAAGACACTCTTAGGCAACCGAATACGCTCACTATGGCTTGCATCTCACCGTTAGCGGTATAAGTTTGATAAGATTGAGACTCGACAAACAAACCATGCCAAGTCATGCGATGATCACAATAAATCCATCATATTATCATCCCATTCAAACATACCAATACATAGACGGTGGCCCAATCATGCAATGACCATGAACAATATCATGAAATCACGCATTCAAAGACGACACAAGACGACTCTCTCACGGTAAATGAAACGCACTAGCACCGTGTACATTGCAAGTATGATTAACAGGCATCCACGAGATAAGCATTTCCCTAAACGCATACACGATGACATTTCGTATATGTAGACTAATTTCCTCCTGGTAGCACGACGATATAAATATCCGGTCCTAGTCTAAACCTGGCCAGATTCTCGGAATATAACGTTTTCCGATTCGACATGCGATAAAACGTTTCGCATCCAAGACTCGGTCAATCAATAGACGCCGAGTACCCCAAATTCGGTAGATCAATTCACGAAAGAGGCGGAAAAGATCACAAGCCTCATAACAAGCGGTACGCTACATGCAAATAACACCACCTCGCAAGTAAACAACATTTGACGGCCGGGTCGATCAACGCATAGCGTTCAACTCCCAACAACGTCGTCGTATGCCCACTAACACATGCATTTAAGCAGTAGGATACCTCCCCGTTCCGACATTCCATCCTTACGAACGTGGAGGTAGCCAAGGGAATGAGAGTACAAAGCACAAGACAAAATAGTGCTCAAACCGTATCATTTGTAAAAACCGACTCAAAGTGGGACATACCAAAAACCGTCACAAAACATGAGAATATGTCATTATATAAATGTAACTATGATAAACATGAATCAATACATGATACATAAGCATTTGACCAAGTTTAAGAAGCATAATAAATAGGAAACATAGATACCTCTACAAAACAACAAGTTTGGAAACTAACTAAAACAAGGGTTCACTTCAAACTGTCATAACTCGAGTTCTAGACATGAAAATACAGAAATTCCAACTCGAGGTGATAGCTTATCCTCTTACGGTTCTAACAATAGGTCACAAGCCCAAAACAAGCAAGTAACGAAGGAGATATGATCATTTTTTGAAAATGGGTCAGTGCAGTGAAACTGCACAAGTCACGACCGTGACTTGTATTTCACGCCCGTGAAATGAGTTACCAAATCACCCGAGAGCCTTCAACATACATCCAAACATTTTCACTTTTCATAATTCACTTCTAACAACTATCAACAATCAATAATCATCATCAAAAATCATCAACTAACAACTATCATTATCAATACTACAATTCCTAAGCTTTCTAATCGTATTCTAAATACGAATTCTAACATAGAAATCATGTAAAACACGTAATT
The DNA here is from genome assembly GCA_022085475.1 of Heliosperma pusillum. Lineage (NCBI taxonomy): Eukaryota > Viridiplantae > Streptophyta > Magnoliopsida > Caryophyllales > Caryophyllaceae > Heliosperma > Heliosperma pusillum. The sequence goes on along the minus strand of JAIUZE010070663.1, from coordinate 30,401 downwards.
GATATCGAGTAACCCTTCACCGTTACCTTTTTGCGTCTTTAATCGATTTCTAAGCCTTCCTAGTCTCCATCTACATACAATTAGATAATAAAGGATGAATATATTTCACCTTTGAGAAAGACGGATAAATTGAAAAGCTAGAAAGACGGTAATTTTATTACCAATACGGATAGAGGAAGATAAGAGGGGAAGAATAAGACGAACTTACGTGAATTTGAGCAAGAAATGAAGGCGTAGGATCGATATTAAGACTTGAGCAAATATGGAGGCTAGGTTTTGGTGGTTTGTATGAGGAAGAAGAAGAAGATTGAATGAGGGAGTTAGGGTTGTGAGGGAGTATATGAAGGAGAAAGTCAACGAAAGTCAAAGACGGCTCAAAAGTCAAGAAAAGTCAAAGGCGACTCAAGACGGGTTTTACTTGAAAACTCGCGGAAATTCCAAATACGAACTCGGAAATTCTAAATTCGACTCGAAACATTAAATTCTAAATTAAAACTTAAATTCGCTGAAAAGTATCCGTAAAATATTTTCACTATAAAAATAGGGTACATTTCCGGGTGTTACAATATTAATCTTTTAATATCTCAAAATATTATTGCTTTATCTTTTAGAAAGATATTTATCTTTGATATCTAAAAATATTATTTTCTTTATCTTTTAGAAATATATTTATCTTTAATGCCTCAAAATATTTTTGTAAAGATATTATTAGAATTCTAGGTTAAGGTAAAGAAGGAAACAAACCTATGGGGGCCGAAATTCCTTATCTCCACAAAACCCTAGGAGCACGCAATCCTAGGAGGCACAATCCTTAGGTTTCACGAAACCCTAGGTGGTACAAACATTAGGTGGGCTTATTAGGTTAACAACAAATTGAGATAGAATATATTAGAAACCCTAGGTAGCATGACAACTCATAAATTGTATTACTAACCAATAGAATCTCATAAATACATCCTTTATTAAAACGTTTGATAAATATAAAAATACTCTTTCTCTTTTTGAAAACATTTAAAATATTTATTTCCAAAATCATGCATCAACTTTTATCATCCAAAGTTATAGGTTAAAGCTTTAACTTTGAACTTTAGTATGTAAAGTTATAAGTGAGTCATAACTTTACACACTTAAAATCACTCTAATGGAATAGTTACCGAATGACGACCTATACATACTATCTAATCTTCACAAAGATCTTCACTATACGGGTCATCTCTTCATCTTGATCACAAAGACCCTCCATCTTGAGTCTTGTGTAATTTGAAGTAGATCTTGCTCGAATTGTTTCTTCAATGTTATAACCAGAATAGCTATAACTTTGTATAGGAACTTCCAAAGTTATATCTCAAGCTCCTATAACTCTGTCTTACATAATTCACCAAAGTTATGCCTTAAGTTCCTATAACTTGGATCTTCTTTCTTGTAATTGTTGTTAGCTATGATAAGACTAAAACACACAATTACATGCATATGATATATCAAGTAAAACACATTATCAAGTATAAACATGTCATTATCAAAACTATAAAATAGGTCCAACATGCACCCTTCTTGGTTTTGGACGTGCTAGTCCCACTAGTCACTCTCTTTCCAGATTTGGGTTTTGGGCTTCTACTCTTACTACTCTTTCTCTTAAACTCTTTCCTCTTAATAGCAAGCACATTCTTGCTAGAGCGCTCACTAGATTCCTCATCTTTCTTTGCTTCTTTAAGCGATAGAGATCGAAAAGCCTCGGAAATTTCGGCTTTTCCTTCAAAAGGTCCACTAGTGATAATGGTGGGCAAGACGATAGGAATGGGAGGAGTCGTTTTGGTGTAGTAGCAAAAATTCCCATGTTTACCAATGCCAACGTGTAGTTCCCTTTCATGATGTTGGGGACAATTATCGTTTAAGGTGCAGTTCTCTTCAAATGATTGAAGCCAAGCATCAATGGTAATAGGTGTAACATCGTCAGTCCATTGCGATAAATCAAATGAACTACAAAATTGGAGATAAAAAGGAAATATTAACATTTATCATTTTGTAAAATTGTAAACACTTTAAGCAAGTTTGACATTTATATAATGACCTCTATCCAATTACATAAATGATTCCAAGACCCTAATCATATATTAACTCGGGTTTATGTGAGCCAAGGACTCCACGACCTTTATCAATATTATTTGGTGGGTTAACTCTTTAACCGATTCTACATTTAGAATTCTTGGTCGATGAAATACTCTATTGTCATCTTTAGCTCAGAACAAATGGGCCACGGACCCTAATCTTTCAGTTGAGTTCAAACAAATTTTGATGCAATAACGATTTATTGCCCCACTTACCCAATGTAATAAGTTTAGCACCTCGGTGAGCCAAACCTACTTCCTTACGAAATTGGGAATCATGGGTTCTACTATTTGTTAAAGCTAAGTCTCAATTATCAAAATAGAGGTCAAGTCAATTTATATTATCTATCTCCTTTTAAGTGAACTAAATAGGTGAACTATCGATAATTATAATTGACGTGGTCGATTGACTCGATAAAATGCATGTGTGATTTAAGTCGCGATTTGGCATGCATGTGACATAAAAATAAAATGCAAGCATAAAATAAATTCCTAGTATAGCCCTCCTAAAATAATAGAAAATCAAATTAACTATTACAAATCCGGAAACCAACTCCTTGGTCCCTTGAAATTCATTTGCACGCCTCCCAAGGACACCGTCTTCCTTTTGGAACGCCCTTCCAAATGGCACCGTCTTTAGGAAACTCCGGGATTACAAATGATATAATAAAATTACAAGGCTATTCTATTATACATTTGCAAAATAAAATGAAATAATACAATAAAAGTGATACGAGATCACATTAAATTACAACCAAATCAATATTCCCATACATTTCGGGTAATATCGATCAAAAACTAAGGCCAAACTAAGACAAATTACATAAATCCAAATGACATTCATTCAATCAAAAAGCAGCATAATTATATGTAAACTCATGCAATATAAATGTGCCAAATCGCCCTAATAACCTTATATCGTATATAAACCCGGTTTTATGGAAATGCGTGATAATAACCAATTAAAATCACAAATTAATACTTAAATCAAAATTAAGCCCAAGTTAATTACCCTAACTATTTTAGGACTCAAAAGTTAGTTGATGATCATTATTTATACATATATTTTATGCCTCCCTTAGACGCAAATAACTCGATTTACTGTCTTTCCTTGCTTATTCTATGCTATTTTAGCTAGAATATCGATTCTGCCGCTTTTGTTATGTTTTAATGCAGATTGGATGCATTTGGAGCTTTTTGAGTTGATATGGAGCATGGCGGAGTCGGATCGTAGAAGGTTAGGCACGGGAATCGAGAACGGTGGAGAAGAAATGAAGAAAAGTCGAAGAAACAAGCCATTTTTAATGCTGCTCGATCGAGCATAGTGCCTTGCTCGATCGAGTCGGGCTGAAGGTTGCTCGATCTAGCAACATACCCTTGCTCGATCGAGCAACCCAATATTTCGACGACTTTTTCATATTTTCCTAAACTTTAACCTAATTAATTAGATTTTTGTATCATAAAAGGAAAGCTTGTCTTTCATACTTTCTTATGCTTTCTTATGCTTTTCAATGTTTTTCATGCTTTAATATTAGAAACCCTAATTTAGTTTGCTTGCCTCCGGATTTTATTCATCAAGATTATTGTCTTTAGTTCAAGCTTGTAATCGGTATTCTTAATCTTTCTTTGTTATTCAGTCAATTATCTTCTTGTTCCTTAATTATTCTTTGTTCATCCTTTCATTGTTATTAATCATGTTTACTTTAATTATTATTGTTGTTGTTTATATTGTTATGAGTAGCTAAATTCCTTTCTAGGGTTGAAAGGGGATCTAGGATTGTTAGAAGGGGTAGATTAATTAATTGAATTGCAATTGCATGGTTATCGTTTGATTATCGTTTTAATTCTAGTTGTTTGATTACTGGCCAGGATTAATTAACTAGTCTAGCGAATTAGGATTGACACCGACCGGGTTAAGACTAAGATAGGCTACGATAATTGAATAGAACTTGTTTAATGATAGCGATCGCATGTTAAATTGTAGATCTAAAGGGCATAATTGAATCGACCGATCTTGTGACCTTAGATAACTTTATTGCATGATAGTTAACTTTATCCCTACCCCTGAACAATAATCCTAGTGAACCTGAGATCCTAGACTTTTAATCTCATTGTTTTCAACCTTATTAGTTTGTTCTTGCTTATAGTTAGTTCTTGCTTATTATTAGTTGTTATTGTTTACTTTAGTTGTTGTTATTAATTGCTATTAGTTTAGAAACCACAATTCAAACCCCGAAATTGTTACTTGAGAGACAAACCTAGTTTAACAGATTAGAATACTACCGCCTCCCTGTGGATTCGATACCTTGCTTACCGCTGACTATTAGTTAGTAGTGAATTAGGTTTTACTTTGATTAAGGTGACGCGACTTTACCCTTATCAAATTTGGCGCCGTTGCCGGGGAGGCAACAGTTTTCTGTTTGTTTCTACTTAGTTTGGCTTTTTCGTCTCAGGGAACCTAAGTTCCTTGAGACCGTTCTCATCCTTTTCTTTAGTTTTTGTTTATGCCCAGGTGTTCTAGGTCCGTTCTCGTGCCCTACGATTCCGAACCAGAAAAGACTCTCCGGTCTAGACGAAACTTTTGGAAGGAAATTCAAGAAGCGGAAGACTTGAGTACGCTTGAAACAGTTTACGCCGAATTCGTCGCAGAAAACCCATCCTTAGAAGAGGATACACCTATTTCTGCACCTACTACAACCATGCCTACTCTAGCCAGCCACTCGGAGCCTACCGTTGCATCTATTCCCAAGGGATTTCAACTTCCTACTACGGGTAATAGTACTTTTGAGATTCGTCCATCTTATATCTCTTTGGTGGAGCGAAATATGTTTGGGGGGAGCCTTACTGAGGATCCTGCTAAGCATATGGAGAAATTTACCAACTATTGTTGCTCTATTCCTTTGACGGGTGGGGTGACACAAGATCAGATAAAGTTGGTGTTGTTTCCCTTTTCATTACGAGACGGGGCAGAAGATTGGTTGAGTGAGTTAGATATGGTTGCACTTGGCATCACCGATTGGAATTCTTTGGCTCTTGCATTCTACAAAAGATATTTTCCGCCACAGAAAACCAATGCCATTCGAAGTCAAATCACAAGTTTCAAACAAGGTCCCAAAGAGAACTTTAATGAGGCCTGGGTTCGCTTCAAAAAGCTTGTCAAGTCTGTTCCACATCATGGTTTTGATACTTGGTTCTTATGCAACCAATTTTATAATGGGTTATATGACGATCAGAGGACATTGCTCGATTCTGCTGCCAATGGGAGATTCCAAAATAACACTACTGATGCCAATGCTTGTAAGCTAATTGATGAGATGGCTACTCACACTGCTGAGTATGGGAATCCTAGGGGTAATGTGAGGAGAGGAGGTACGGATAATGCAGTTGCAGCTCAGTTGGAGGCATTAACTGCCAAAATTGCCGAGTTACAAACTTCAAAGTCCTTGGAAAATAAGCAAACGATTCATGCCATGGTTCAACAAGAGCCAACCTGTGAAAGATGTGGTACTATGGGGCATACTGCAGTGGAATGTATGAGTACGGTTGAGCAAGTCCTTGCCTTTCAATCTTTTAAGCAAGGTACACCTTACTTCAATTTTTACAATGAAAGGACAAAAGAGCATCCCAATCTCTCCTACAGAAGTCAGAATGTTCTTAATCCTACTCCACCGCCACATCAGCAACAAAGTTCCTCTTATGTGATTCCTCAGAATCGCAATTTCCAAGGTAATTATAATCGTTCCAATCAAGGAGGCCAAAACTTTCAACAACCTCCACCTCCACCACCTCCAAGTAATGATATGGCGGAATTGAAAGCCATGTTGCAGCAGAGTCTTATGATACAACAAAAGCAAGATGCTCAGATCTCACAGTTAATAGCTCATAATAAGATGGTTGATACTCAAATTGCCCAATTGGCGATCCAAAATCCACATAAACAACCGGGTAATCTTCCTCCTCAAGGACACCCTCCACATGAACAATCCAATGCTATCACTTTGAGGAGTGGAACCCATTACAAAGGCCCTGAAATGATAAGGGATGAAACCAATGAAAGCTTGGAAGTTGCTGATCAAAGTTCGAAAAAAGGCGAAAAAGGGGCTGAAAAAGAGGTTGCTCGATCGAGCAGCACCCCTTTGCTCGATCGAGCAACCCAGAAAATCTGCCCAAATTCTTCTCGGGAAATTTCTGAAAGCTACAGTACAGAAAAAATCGATCGAGCAAGCCATTACCACATACCACTTTTTTTTCTCGCTCCTTGCATGCAGAGTGGTGCTCCTGGAAAGTGGGCGCGCACAAGTCTGAAAGTATGCAAGTCTGAAACACCTTCTTTTTTATCGAAAAAATCATAACCGTCCATGCGCTTCATATTCGCCTGGAGTTTGCTCCGCTCGATCGAGCAACCCCTGATCAGGATGATAATGGTTCAAACTCATCTTCCAAAGCCAAAGAAGCCGAGCCAATTGTCATTGCACTTCCCTTTCCGCACCGCCAACATAAATCCAAGCTTGATAAACAGTTTGGGAGGTTTATGGAAGTGGTCAAGAATCTGCAAGTGAGTGTACCTTTTACCGAGTTAATTACTCAAGTGCCGGCTTATGCAAAGTTCATGAAGGATATATTGACAAGGAAGCGGTCCTTTAATGAAGTGGAGACGGTTGCATTCACTGAGGAATGCAGTGCTGTGTTGCAATCCAGATCACCACCAAAGCTAAAGGATCCAGGGAGTTTTTCTATTCCTTGTAATAGGTTGCTTAGCAATTGATAAAGCCCTTTGTGATCTAGAGGCTAGTGTTAGTGTGATGCCATTTTCTATATGCAAAAAGCTTAATATGGGTCAACTTACTGTTAAAACCATGACCTTACAAATGGCCGACCGTTCTATTAAACAACCTTTAGGGATTTTAGAAGACGTACCGGTTAGAGTAGGGAAGTTTTTCATACCAGTTGACTTTGTTGTCTTAGATATGGCTGAGGACACCCAAATTCCTATCATCTTGGAACGACCATTCCTCCATACTGCGGGGCGGTTATAAATGTTAAGAATGGGAGACTTACACTAACAGTGGGGGATGATACAATCACTTTCAATTTAGACAATGCCATGAAACACCCCATGTTAGAAGAGACATGTCATAGAGTCGATATTGTTGATATAACTATTGATGACTGTCTTTCTTTGTGTTTGAATAGGGATCTTCTGGAGAACGCCTTAGTTTCCAGCACTGCTGAAGCTGGAAGCTCACGGAATCAAGAAGTAGTTGCAATGGAAAAACTGCTGACAGGAGAGGACTGCAAGTTACAGAAGGTTTATAGCTTAGGTAACCCCCCTAAGGTTACCTAGGTAAAGAAACCTGAACTTAAACCCCTCCCCTCTCATCTTAAATATGTTTTTCTTGATTCCCATGAGATGAATCCTGTAATTGTCAGTGCTAGCCTATCTGAAAGCCAACTTACTGATTTGTTGGTGGTTTTAAAAAGACATAAAAAGGCTATAGGTTATAGCATTGATGATTTACAGGGCATTAGTCCTGACTTTTGTATGCACCGTATCCACTTAGAAGAAGACCATAAACCTTGTAGGTTGGGTCAACGTCGTTTGAACCCCACTATGCAAGATGTAGTTAGAAAAGAGGTACAGAAATTGTTAGATGCAGGAATCATTTACTCTATTTCTGACTCAAAGTGGGTAAGTCCAGTTCAAGTAGTCCCTAAGAAGGGAGGGACTACGGTCGTCAGTAATGAGAAAAACGAGCTCATATCTACTAGACTAGTGACTGGGTGGAGGTTGTGTATTGATTATAGGAGGCTGAATGTAGCCACTAGGAAAGACCACTTCCCTCTTCCCTACATTGACCAAATGTTAGAGCGTCTAGCGTGTCATAAGTATTTTTGTTATCTAGACGGCTACTCGGGATTCTTTCAAATCCCCATTCATCCTGACGATCAGGAAAAGACTACCTTCACATGCCCTTATGGTGTCTTTGCTTACCGAAGAATGCCTTTTGGGTTATGTAATGCCCCTGCCACCTTTCAACGTTGTATGATGGCTATATTTTCTGATTATATCGAGTCTATTATGGAGGTCTTTATGGATGACTTCAGTGTTTATGGGACCGATTTTGATAGTTGTTTAGCTAATCTGACTAAGGTCTTGCAACGTTGTGAGAAGAGTAATCTTGTGTTAAACTGGGAGAAGTGCCACTTCATGGTAACTGAAGGGGTGGTACTTGGTCATTTGGTGTCTGGACGAGGCATCCAAGTGGATAAAGCTAAAGTGGAAGTGGTTGACAAATTACCGTACCCGGTGAATGTTAAAAGTGTTAGAAGTTTCCTTGGTCATGCGGGGTTCTATCGCCACTTTATTAAGGATTTTTCAAAGATTGCTCAACCAATGACTAAGCTTCTCCATAAGGATGCCCCGTTTGTGTTTACTGATGAGTGTGTTAAGTCTTTTGATAGAATTAAACAAGCTCTAATCTCAGCTCCTATTATCCAGTCTCCTGATTGGACATTGCCGTTTGAGATAATGTGTGATGCCAGTGACTATGCAGTTGGGGCTGTTTTGGGGCAAAGGAAGGATAAGGTGCTACATGCACTTTACTATGCCAGTAAGACGTTGGATGATGCGCAAGTTAACTATGCTACCACTGAGAAAGAGTTACTTGCAGTTGTCTTTGCCTTAGATAAGTTTAGAGCCTATCTTGTGGGTTCTAAGGTGATAGTCTACACTGACCATGCAGCACTGAAGTACTTGTTGGCTAAGAAGGAAGCCAAACCTCGGCTTATTCGTTGGATCTTGTTGCTACAAGAATTTGATTTGGAGATCCGGGATAAGTCAGGTGCCGAGAATGTGGTTGCTGACCATTTGTCTCGTCTGAGGTTCGAAGGGGGAGATTCCATCCCCATCGATGATTCGTTTGCTGATGATCATCTTCTTGCCATTACCATGGAAACTCCATGGTTTGCCGATTATGCCAACTTTTTGGTTTGGGGAATTATGCCTCCCGATCAATCCTATCAGCAAAAGAAGAGGTTTCAACACGATGTCTAGAGGTATTTTTGGGATGATCCTTATCTATTCCGGGAATGTGCCGACAGCATTTATCGACGATGTATTCCAGAGGGTGAGGTACATGCTATCCTTTCTCATTGTCACTCTTCTTCATATGGCGGTCATCATGGTCCTTCAAGGACATTTGCAAAGGTTATGCAGTCGGGTTTTTATTGGCCGACTATTCTCAAGGATGCTACTACTTTTGTCCGTTATTGTGACGCATGTCAAAGGACGGGTAACATTTCTCAAAGGCATGAGATGCCTCAAACGGGTATTTTGGAAGTTAAAATATTCGATGTTTGGGGTATTGACTACCAAGGGCCATTCCCATCTTCCCATGGTAACCAATATATTCTAGTAGCAGTAGATTATGTCTCCAAATGGGTGGAAACCATTGCCACTCCTACTTGTGATGCCAAAGCAGTTGTCAAACTATTTCAGAAGATCATTTTCCCACGATTTGGGGTTCCTCGTGCTCTCATTAGCGATGAAGGAAAGCATTTCAATGAACGTCATCTAAATTCTTTACTGAAGAAATATGGCGTTACACATCGTCGGGGGTTAAGTTATCATCCGCAGACAAGTGGTCAGGTAGAGGTTTCTAATAGGGAGATTAAGTCAATCCTTGAGAAAGTCGTGAGTAAATCTAGGAAGGATTGGAGTCGTAAGCTCGATGACACTTTATGGGCTTACCGAACTGCCTTTAAGACTCAAATCGGTGCTTCTCTATATCGGTTAGTCTATGGCAAGGCGTGCCATTTACCGGTAGAACTTGAGCATAGGGCTATGTGGGCCATAAAAGAGCTTAATATGGATCCCTCACTGGCGGGTGCTTATGCAATTGAACGAGCTTGATGAGTTTCGATTGCATGCCTATGATAGTGCTCGGGTTTACAAGGAGAAGACAAAGAAATGACATGACAAGCATATCCTGCAACGGGAATTTAAAATTGGTGATAAAGTATTATTATTTAACTCCCGTTTGCGTTTGTTTCCAGGTAAACTCAAGTCCAGATGGTCAGGACCGTTCACAGTTACCGAGGTAAACAAGTTTGAGTTGGTTTCACTACAAACCGACAAGGGTGAGATTTTCAAAGTCAATGGTCAACGCTTGAAGATCTATTATGATGGAGCATTTATCGGAGTGATAGAGGCCGTCGACCTTTTCACTCTTGATAAATCACCATGACTTTGAGGTAACACGGTCGTGCGGGACCGCTATAAACCAGCGCTAACCGGGAGGCAACCCGACATTTACTTGTATTACATTTGTAAATTTCATTTCGATTAGCGTAGTTATTAATGTTATAGTTAAAATCGATTTAGTTTGGATAGTTAATATAGTTGTGCTTTCTTGAGTGCGGTAAGCGAGCAATCTAACAATTCTATTAAGTGTTTGCAGCTAATACAATTGGAAGTCGCTTTAATAATGAGGAACGAAAAGAAAAGAAAAGAAAGAAAGGAGAAAAGAAGAGAAAAATGAGAAAAAAAGCTGAAACCATAGGTTGCTCGATCGAGCATCATGACTTGCTCGATCGAGTTTTCCTGTGCACCATTCACCCGAGACTCGAGCAGACTCAAAAGATCAGATTTTTTTGGTTGCTCGATCGAGCAGACCTGACCTGCTCGATCGAGTCGGGTCCGGTCTGACGCCACTAAATAGCAGGTTTTCCCAATCTTTTCTCATTCTTCTTCAATTTTTTCAGCACTCTTCTTCTCCCTCACCCTTACTCTCTTCATAAACCTCAAGCAAACTCATCCAAATCATCATTTAATCATCAATCTAGCATCAACAATCATTCTATTACTTGTTTTAAGTTCAATTTGTGAAGAAAGTGGTGTTCTTGCTCCCTTATTTTGCCCAAATTGTGAATATAGGGTTTGCTTCTTATGTCTTCAATTTTGTGCTTCTAATTCATTGTTGTTGCTTCCTAGCTTTGTTATTTAGTAATTAATCACTCTTGCATTGCTAATTGCTCCGTCTTTCTTGCGTTTTAGACTCAAAATTGATTTTTTTTCAAGTTAGGGTTTGATAATCCGTCTTTTGAGCATAGAGTTGTGTTTGTTGTGTTTTATTTACTCCAATTAGCCATGTCTAGACAAGAAGGAACTAGCAAGCGTCGTAGAGCACCCCGTCTTGTTCGACAACCCGAAGTACAAGCGATTCCGAGTAACCCCGATTACCCTTGGATCGTTTTTAGTACGCAAGAGCAACATGACCGTTTTGCCCTGCTCATGGGTCGTCCTATGGACCCTACTCGCTGTGTGTGCCCCTCCGTTCTCCGTGACCTCGGTTTTGCTAATGCCATGTTTGATATGTTTGACCGAATCAGGTTTGGTGGGCTTTATTCCCTTAACGAGCTTTCATATCGACCTTTGACACTCGAATTTTTCAGTTCCTATGATTGGGACGAGACCAATAAACGTGTGTCTTTTAGGTTGCTTAGTCGGGATTTTGTGTTGTCTTATGCCGAATTGGCAAATCATTTGGGTCTTTCTCTGGGTGACGATGATGCTTTTATTGCTATTCCTTCCGGCTTTCAAGCCGTTGAATATTTTCGTTTATTTACTGGTCTTCCCGAGGCACGTGTTAATGCTATGGCGGTAAATGATGTGCAACATCCTTGTCTGAGATTGTTTTTGCGTTTCTATAGCCTCCTTTTGTTTGCCAGGAAGGACCTTAGTAAGTTAAATTCTCATGAGGTTTTGTTACTTGCTTCTACCCTCAAACCCAAGCATGAGAATAATTTTTATTTCAATCCGGTCGGTTTGGTGTGCTATGCTTTCTGGAGGGTTAGTTCTCCTACCCAACATTCTTTAGACTGTGGTGCCTTAGTCACTAGGTTGGCTAGGAGACTTACAGGGTTTGGGGGAGACCGTAGATACACACCAATGACCCCACTCCATGCCCCTAGAGTAGATGAGGAGTACCTACGCCACACACTATGCTGGATTAACGCGTTAGGGAACGCTAGATTTCAGTGGCGAGTACGGGGGACCCAGTGGATAGCTCTTCCCGATAGGGATAACCATCTACCTTCTACAGAGCGGTTACCCACTCATGATCCTGAGACTGGACCTACCCCTCCCCCTCGTTCTTATGTGGTTCCACCTGAGCTTGTTTTTACTTTGGCCGAGAACCGTCGACCTCGTCGGCGGATTACCCCATCTACTTCTGCTCAGACCGCCACCACCCTGGCTCCACAGTTTGCACCCACCCCAGCTCCTTACCCTTACCCTCCACCTGCTTACACCTATGATCCGGCTTTGGAGAGGGAGATTAGGATTCACCAAGGAATTAACAATGATTTGGTGATGAGGGGACTTTGGGAGAACCTCATGCAGACCGATCTTAATGCCACTGCTGGTTGGACTCCGCCGAGCTACTACCGAGGTCCGGGTGATGAGACTGGTGTGTTCCACAATTATGGGGTGACTCCTAAGCAGTTTTCCCAGGAGTTTAGTCACGATTATGGTTGCCTGGGTCGTTCTTGGTATACTCCTATCCAACCGGATGCTCCAGTTGGTGGGTTTGGTGACCCAACTCGGGCTTCTTCTTCTGGTGCTGCTCAGTGGGGTGATGGTGATGGTGATGATGATGATGATGATCAGGCGCAGTAGTGGCAGCCGGTCACTACACCCCCATTTTGCAGCTGGTTTGGGGGAAGCTATGTCTACAAGCTGGTATTATCTATCCTTGTACTTTCTTTTATTGTATTTTCTTTTAGTTATTTCCCCTTTTCCCTTTGTTAGTTGTGTCCTTTAGGTTGCTGATGTTGGTTGTTGTGTGATTGTTGTGCTGTTAGCGTCACACTGAGGACACTGTGACATTTAGGTTTGGGGGAGAGTCTTTATTTATGTTGTGTGTTTATTTCCGTTGTGTGAAAGAAAAAAAAATCATAAAAATTGAAAAATTTACAAAATCCAAAAACATGTTTTTTTATTTTATTAGGTCGAGTCTTGGTGAATTGAATTACAATGATGATAATTTGCATTGTTTTTGCATTTGAATCCCAAATAAGTTATCCATGTACATTGTTTTGACCTGCTATTTTTGAAAACAAAGCTCATAGTACAAGTCTTGACCGTTTTTGACATACCTTATGCTAATTAGATTTGGCAATTTTTGTTGGTAAACCACTTAAAATTCTGAGGTCTTTAGAGCTTCCTAGGCCAGGAACATCAATAAACTGGTCTCATTGTTTTTAGGCTTGAGTGTGGTACTCCTTGTGGAACATGTAACATCAAATTGCATAAGTGTGACATTCGTTTCTTGATACTATACGCGTTCGTTTGATAAGTGCATGATGAAAGGTGGTTCTTTTTGTTCAAATAAGCCTCACATAACCAAAAAGACTTGATTTTATACCCTTATTATTGAGTTCTTCATGTTTAGCCTATTTGAGCCTTTGTAGCCTGTTTTAGAAGCCATATAAAAGCTACATTCCTAGAACTTGCCTACCTTATCGGGACAGTCGCAGTTGCATGTTTTTCTTATCTACTTGTCTACTATGGTTGGGTCGGGATTTCAAAAAAAATATCATTGGGTGTAGCAAGTATGTTGGCAATTGTGTCATTTATTCTCTTTGTTGTGAAAAGTTGTGAAGCAAAAAGAAAAAAAAATGATGAAGAAAAGAAAAAAAAAGGATTTGATTTGAAAAAAAATGAAAAAAAAGAAAAATAAGAGAAAAAGAAAAAAATAAGAGAAGAAAATTTGTTGCTTCATTGAATTATTCAAGGGAAAATGAAAGGGATTATACTAGAGTCTAATGCATATTTAGAGAGCAATTTCGATCTCTCTCTTGCGTTGTCAAAGTTTAAGATGATTTCTCTAGTTGTTGTTGGTTTGTGCTAGTCTTGTAGATTTGTTTTGGTACGTGTCGCTGCGACTACCGGTCTTAGCCCCACATTTCCATACGTGCCTTGGCATAATCCATTTCTATACCTTCACCCATTAGCCTCCCTTTTTGTCCTGATTCATGTACTTTATAGCGAATGCGTATTTGTTGGGGAAATTACTATCACATTAGAATGCATGCATGTTTCATAAGTTGAGTGAGTGTTTCTATTTCTTTCTATCTTCACAAAACTCACCCTTACATAAACTTATGAGTGAATGAGTGAATCCGCGAGAATCCGACAAATTGAGCCTTGCAAGATTGAAAGGTATTTGGTTTTTGTCTATACTACGCTATCATGTAAAATCTTGGAATATGAGCTGCGTTTTCTACTTTCCCGTACCTTTGAATTTGTTTTATTGGTACAACTGGGTCATTACTTTGTTATAGATATGGATAGCTTGGGATTTGTATGTGCATTGACATTAGCTTTGAGTTTTTCATTCACCATTTGTATGTTTGTCTTTGTATGTGTCGAGTGCTTTGCTTAGGGACAAACAAAGGATTGGTTTGGGGGAGTTTGATGATCATTATTTATATACATATTTTATGCCTCCCTTAGACGCATTTAACTCGATTTACCGTCTTTCCTTGCTTATTTCTATGCTATTTTATCTAGAATATAGATTCTGCCGCTTTTGTTATGTTTTAATGCAGATTGGATGCATTTGGAGCTTTCTGAGTAGATATGGAGCATGGCGGAGTAGGATCGTAGAAGGTTATGCATGGAAATCGAGGAACAATGAGGAGAAATGAAAAAAAGTCGAAGAAACAAGCTATAATAAGAGCTGGTCGATCGAGCATAGTACCTGTGCTCGATCGAGTCGGTGTGATTCTTGCTCGATCGAGCAGATGTGCCTTGCTCGATCGAGCAAGCTTTATTTCGGCGGATTTCTTTTATTTTCCTAAAGTTTAACCTAATCAATTAGATCTTTTGTATTATAAAAAGATAGGTCGTCTTATATACTTTTTTATGCTTTCTTATGCTTTTGAATACTTTTAGGCTTTAATTCAGAAACCCTAATTAGTTTACTTTGCCTCCGGATTTTATTTATCAAAGACGATTGTCTTTAGTTCGTCTTGTAATCGGTATTCTTCAATCTTTCTTTATTATTCAGTTAATTGCCTTCTATTTCTTTAATTATTCTTTGTTCATCCTTTCATTGTTCTTAATTATGTTTACTTTAATTATTATTGTTGTTGTTTATACCGTTATGAGTAGCTAAATTCCTTTCTAGGGTTGAAAGGGGATCTAGGATTGTTAGAAGGGGTAGATTAATTAATTGAGTTGCAATTGCATGGTTATCGTTTGATTATCGTTTTAATTCTAGTTGTTTGATTACTGGCCAGGATTAATTAACTAGTCTCGCGAATTAGGATTGACACCGACCGGGTTAAGACTAAGATATGCTACGATAATTGAATAGAACTCGTTTAATGATAGCGATCACATGTTAAATTGTAGATCTAAAGGGTATAATTGAATCGACCGATCTTGTGACCTTAGATAACTTTATTGCATGATAGTTGACTACATCCTTACCCCTGAACAATAATCCTAGTGAACCTGAGACCCTAGACTTTTAATCTTATTGTTTTCAACCTTATTAGTTTGTTATTGCTTATTATTGCTTATTATTAGTTGTTATTATTATTATTAGTTTTTATTGTTTGTTATTAGTTATTGTTATTGTTTGCTTTTTATTGTTTGCTATTAGTTTAGAAACCAATCTCAAAACCCAGAAATTGTTACTTAGAAGACAAACCTAGTTTAACAGATTAGAATACTACCGCCTCCCTGTGGATTCGATACCTTGCTTTACCCTTATCAAGTACGTACCGATTACGAGATTATCGAAAGGAGTCGCTTCAATGGAGATTTAAGGAGTTTAGGGAGTGTTTATGATTAGTAGTTTCACTTCCGCCATAAGTTAAACTTGTGTTTTAAGAATTGTCAAGATTTATGTTATTTAAGTTGTTTTAAGTTGGAATGATGTAAACTTTAAGTTATTTCCGCCGCAATGTTATTTCAATTTATAGCCCTTATATTTTGTTTATATCCTTACTTTATTTGAAGTAACATCTTTAACACGCCCAATTTCCGAGAAAAAGGTTTAAAATATTTGAGGTCAGATTTTGAGGGTGTTACAGGAGGCCTTAGAAAACTTAGTTGAAAGTGATCGATCATGATATGAGATTTTTAGAGATTGAGGAGTGTATGGTGACAGAGAAAGCAAAATGGAAGGAAATGATACATGTGAATTTTAAGTATATATATTTTTTTTGAACAATTTATCGTTTTATTTGAAGTAACATCTTTTTAGATTTTTTTTTTATCAAAATTATTGGCTGAGTAGTACATTTGAAACTTATTAAAGTGATTTATAACTAGTGTAGATCCCGTGCAGATGCACGGTATTTTAAATCTTATCGTTGAGAGAATTTTAGTTTTTAGTGCGTGAGACAATCTTAAAATATGAGAAGGTCTTATCCACTAAGACGGTTCCAATATGTAAAAGCCAACTCATTTATAAGCACTAAATCAATAGATATTTTAATAATGGTTCGTCGATCCCTAAAATTTGTGTTAAAATATATTGTACTTCGATTGATCGCAATTCGTCATATCCAACTTTTATGTGTAAAAACTTACAAATAAACTAATTTTATATACAAAATCTTTTTAAAAAAAAAGAGTCAACTTGTCATTTAATAGATCATAATAGATTCGAAAAAAAAACTACCTTACAACAAAATGGTCGAAAAATGTAAATTAAATAAAACAAATAGATTAGCCTTTTTCCACTCGAATATATTTTAATGAAGAATTTTTGTGATAAATTTTTTTATTGAAAATATATGGTAATACTACTAAATATATACTGCATAAAAATATATTTCTCTTTTATATATATATAAATTTCTTATGGAGCACAAATTTCATTATTGAAGGATTTTAATGGTGATAGAACCATTTATGGGCCTAATTTATACAAAATATTTTTATAGAATGATAAGCTAAAGGCCCAAACCCAAGATCTGAAATTTGAGCGGGAAAATTTTGTGAGTGACTTAGGCCCTGTTCTTTCTGACTTTTTAAGACTGAACTGAAATGAACTGAACTTAATAGAGCTGAACTGAACTGAACTGAGCTGAACTGAACTGCACTGAACTGAACTGAAATAAGCTTATCGGAGCTGAACTGAGCTGAAATAATAATAATAATAATAATAATAATAATTCGCCTTTGACAGCCTCCGCGAGGGGCTGCTTCCTCCCCTGGTGTGGTGGCTTGTGTTTGTAGGTTCGCGTATATGGGGGATTAGGGTCTGCTTGTCGTTGTCCCTGCTGCTGTGTCGTCGTCGTCTTTATTGCATCGATCATCAGGCTGCCCACCAGCCCTGTGATGGTCGTGTTGGTGATCGGTGTTGCTATGGTGGTGTCCATTGCTGTTGCGGCAAGTTCGACCAACGACATAGACTTCTATAACGCCTGTGGTGGTGGGGACCACTGTTGTGTGGTGGCTGGCTGGTGGTGCGCGTGGTTTGCGTGGTGGCTGCCCTCGGTGCTTATGGCGCCTCGTTGCTTAGTGGTTTGCGCCGTTGGACGTAGCATGGTGTTCAGGTTTGTTTTAGTTTTCTCTTTTTAGGGTTTTGGTTGGTTGTGGACTTTCCCAATTCCCATGCATGGGCCATAGTGGTCTTGGTGGGTTTTTTGTTGCTTTACTTTTCTTGTACGTGCATTTTCATTATGCCCGTTTTAGTACGTTTTCATTGTCCTTTTTCGAGTATTCATGAGTGTCCGGATGGTCGTGGTAAGGGCCTTACTAAGGCCGCCTGGCAAAAGCATTTTCAGGATCGACACTGTCTTGATGGTGCTATGGGTTTGACGCGTCACACTCTTTCTGATAGTTTGACGGTTTTCTCTAATGCCGAGATTACTTTGAAGCGAATGGGGCTTTGGTTGTGTGGGGAGTGCTTTAAAACCCATACCTTTCGCTCTAGGTGTCGGCATGGTCGGGTTGATTTTGTTGCGCCTCCAGATTGTGGTGATGGCATCGTTAGCTCTAGCCTGTTCAGTGTTCCGTGTCTTCACTTGATCGTTTATTTTCTTTGGGCCTTCGCACCGTGAAATCTATTCCTCCTAAGTGTCGTCTTGGGTTTGCTCGGGTTTTAAAGGGGGTCTTGGATGATGTGGCTGACTCTCCTGGTGACCTCTCCTGTTGGATTTGTTTGCTTGTGTTGCGTCTTTGTCTGCTTAAGACTTTCGCTCCTAGGAGTAATCTTGAGTGTAGGACTGCTATTAGGCAACATCGTCAAGAGGAGAGTATTACCAGGGCTATTCGCTTGGGGGGTGCCTGGAGGTGGTTTGCAGCTTTTGCGGGAGTGTTTGGATGAGGTTCCTCCCTCGTTTCACGTGGAGGAGGATCTGGATTTGAGTGAGCTTAACCTCCGCCAATGTCGGCGGAAGATTTGTGATGGTCACTATACTGCTGCTGTTAAGGTGCTTTCTTCTTCAGGCGTCGCCCCCTATTCTGATGCCACTCTTGGGCTTTGCGAGAGAAGCACCCGGTCGCCCCATCTCCTTCCTTGGCTCCTTTGCATATGGATCATCATTCTCTTTTTGCCTCTTCGGCTGTGGTTTTGGATATGATTCGTAGTTTCTCGCGTGGCACTTCTTGTGGGAGGGATGGGTTTCGTGCCCAACACCTTATTGACTGTTTGAGTGGCGCTGTTGTGGCTATCTCTGATGATCTGATCGCTTCTATTACTAGGGTGGTCAATCTTTTTCTTGAGGGCAGATGTCCACTAGCGCTTGGTGAGTACATTGCCAGCGCTCCGCTCACGCCGCTTGTTAAACCTGGTGGTGGTGTTCGTCCTATTGCTGTTGGCACCGTATGGAGACGTCTTGTTTCTAAGGTAGGTGCTTGTTTGGTTGGTCCCTCTTTGTGATCTTATTTTGCTGGTCTTCAGTTTGGGGTTGGGGTGTCCGGTGGAGGAGAGGGTGTCTTGCATGCCTTGGATCGGTTCATTGAGGCTCGTGGTGGTGATGTGGAGCTTTCTATGTTGCTGGTTGATTTCCAGAATGCTTTCAACCTTGTTGATCGTGTAACCATGCTTCTGGAAGTTCGCCGTCATTGCCCGATTCTTTCCCGTTGGGTGGAGTTCTGTTACTCTAGTCCGTCCCGTCTTTATTATGGGGAACATTGTTTGTGGTCTTGTCAGGGAGTTCAGCAGGGTGATCCTTTGGGACCCTTGCTTTTCGCTTTGGTTTTGCATCTCTTGGTCTGCAAGATACGAGACTCTTTTGATTTGAGTTTGCAAGCTTGGTACTTGGATGATGGCACCATTGTTGGGGATACTTTGGAGGTAGGGAAGGTATTGGATTTGATTATGGCAGATGGTCCTCAGTTTGGTCTCCATCTTAATGTCGCTAAGACTGAGGTTTTTTGGCCTATTGAGGATCCCTGGAGTTGACTTCCTGGTGTTTTCCCTCCTTTCATTGCTCGGCCTTTGCGTGGTGTCTCTGTTTTAGGTGGGCCTGTCAGTACTTGCCCTAGTTTTGGCAGTGAGCTTGTGGCGACGAGAGTGACTAAGACCATTGCGCTTATGGATTTAGTTGCTAGGATAGAGGACCCGCAATGTGAGTTGCTTCTACTTAGAGCTTGTACCGGAATATCTAAGCTCTACTTTACCCTCCGTACATGTTCGCCGAGAGTCTTTGAGTCTGTCCATCTTCGGTTTGATGCAGCAATTCGTTCTAGCTTGGAACGCATTGTCACCACGTCTGGGCCGGGTTTTGGGGATTGGCAGTGGCGCCTTGCTACTTTCCCTTTTCATCTTGGTGGTCTCGGTGTTTATGCTGCCGGGGATGTTCTGCACTATGCTTTTCTGGCGTCCCGTTTGCAGTCTGCCGATTTGTAGGCTCAGCTACTACAGCCTTCTGGTATTGTGGATGCTGGTCCTACTTTTGATGATGCCTTGCGGGTGTTTTCGGAGGCTACATGTTCTACATTATTACGTGATCCTAGTGAAATCGCTGCCCCAAAACTTATGAAAAAATTGGCAGATATATATTTTGCGAGGATTGCTGCTACTGCAGAATCTGTTTACTCTTTGACACCGCGTCAGCTTGCGTTGTGGAAGTCTCAGCTTGGTGCCCACTCCTCTGATTGGTTGCGTGCGGTTCCTATCTCTGGGCTGGGTCAGACTATGAACGGGAGGACTTACCGTAGTGTGCTGATATATGATTATTTTAGACCGTTTCCCCTCCTTATTTTCTTATGTTTCATCACATTTAGTTTTGTTTGGCGTCGGTTTTATCGTATTTTGGCCCTCATCTCGTGTACTCTCATACTATTTTATTTCGTCTCAATTCATAGGAAATATATGAAGACAAGGACGAGACGGGATGAGAACCGAGAAACCGTCACAAAACTAAAAACAATGAAGAAAGGAAGGAAAGGAGAGGAGGAAGAGGAAACATGGGTCTCAGCCAGTCCAGGCCACCGGCAGCCGGCCAGCCGGCTGAGCACCCAACATCCCACAAAGAAAGGAAGAAAATGAGAGGAGGAGCAGAGGGGCTCAGCCGGTCCAAGCCACCGGCAGCCGGCCAACCGGCTGAGCACCCCACATAGTCAAAACAAAGCTTGAAAATTGGAAGAATATCAGGTGGTCTCAGCCGGTCCAGGCCACCGGCAGTCGGCATGACCGGCTGAGACCTATTTCACACGAAGAAAGTTCAAGTTTGAAGTCAGAATGGCTCAGCCGGTCCAAGCCACCGGCAGCTGGCCGACCGGCTGGGACCCCCACTCCGCATCTCCACCTTCCCTTCTCATTTTGAACCCTAAATTCCACCAACCTATATATACCCCTCTCCTAATTCATTTTGGACACACAACCCTAGACACTAAAACCCTAGATTTAGCTTTCAATATTCTTAATCACTATTCTAATCCTTTGATAATTAGCACTAATTACTCTAGTTTTCTACTTAGTTATGTTTAGATCTAGTCTTTCCTTTAGCTAGTTTTGAACAATTGGGTTGTAATTTGAAGACAAGAGGAGACTCTTATTTGATTATTAATCCAAGTTTCATCATTTCTTACAAGTTTTGGTATAATTCCTCATCTTTATTTCATTACTTGTCTTTTAATTACTTGTTCTTGTTTATTTATTTAGTTTTTGTGTTGAATATGTCTTCTCTTGCTTATTTCATGTCAAAGTATCCATCTTTAATGTTTTTCTTCATTAGTATGTGTGAGTAGTGGTAGACTAGGGTAAGATGGGGGATTTAATGTAAGTTTATGGGTCGATTATGGTAATTGGGCATAAAGATTAAGTATTTTGGTAGTCTACTTGTTTTGTGCACACAAGGTGTTTGTTGAAATGCTTGAATGAGTAATTCGAGTCTTTTTCATGTTTTATTGCTAGTTTGAGCGAGAGCTTAGACTTGTATTGTTGTTGTGTGTGTGTTGGATGTTTAGGGGGAGGTTAGGGCGAGAACCCAATCGAACCTTAGACTAGGGCTCGTCTCGCATCGAGAGTTGGAGGCTTGCCCTTTAATCCGTCTTACACCGAGAGGTGGAGACATGTTTAGACTCGCCTTTAGACTAGTCCCAACCCCCACCATAATTGACCTATGCTTGCATTAATGAACCCATCCACCCTAGTTCCTTTTAATTCTTGCTTTATATCGCATCTTTGCCTCTTTGTTAGTGTAGTTTATCGTTAATCCTCTTCAACTTGCTATTAGCTAGAACTAAACTAGAATTTGATTAAACCGCCTTAGAACCATAATTACCGTCCCTTGGGATACGACCCTTGCAATACCCAACGATAACTCGTTCGCTTGCGAGGTTAAGATAGTTTAATTGATTTTAGGCTTAGTTCACTTTTATTTGTTTGATTTTCCGTTTGTCCTAGTGCATCTATTTGCATTAGGACTATTTGATCTTTCTTTGAGTGCATGAGTAGGTGTTTCATCGGACCTCTTTTCCCGCTTGATAGAGAGATTGAGAAGACTTTCCGGGCAAGGAGAAGACAAGCACTTGCTTCTTTAAAAAGATCACCACCATACTCCACCTCCCACAATTGAGACTTCAACCTCACAAACACCACCTCCCACTTTACCACCCCTCACCATACCCACAAACATTCCAATAAACACATCACCCATAAATTCACCCACTTTTTCCCAAAATTCAAACAACACCCACTCACCAAATTCCCCAATTTCACCCATTTCACCAACAGACAACCCATTCAACCTAGAGATGGCGGACCAACCTATGGGCTACTACAATAGGCCGGACCTCGACCGGTCTTGCTCGGCCATCAACTACGGATCCATTTCCCCCAACACATTCGAACTCCGTCATCATGTCATCTCATTCATTCAACAAGACATCTTTCATGGGTTGAAGAATGAGGATGCTCATGAGCACTTGGTAAGCTTTAAGGAGAAGGTGGGAACAATCAAGAGGAATAGGATCACCGAAGACCAAATCTTACTCATGTTATTTCATTTCTCCTTGAAGGAAAATGCAAAGAAATGGTTGAATTCCCATGAACCGGGAACTTTCACCACTTGGGCTAGCCTCTCAAAAGCCTTCATCACCAAATTCTACCCCCCTCAAAAACCGCAAGGATTAGACATGAAATCCAAACTTTCAAGCAAAAAGGATATGAGACATTGAGTGAAGCTTGGGAGAGGTTTCGAGATCTTCTAACCACTTGCCCTCACCATGGTATCCCGAAATGGTTGACTACTCAAATATTCTTTCAAACTCTAGAACAAATATTTCTAGACATGATAGTGGCGGCCTCCGGGGGAAATTTCGATAAAATGAATAACGCCGAAATCACGGAGATGATTCAAAACATCTCCGAGATGGAGAATAGCTATGGCTCGAGAGAGAGCAAGGGTAGAGGTGAAGGGTCTAGTAGACTCGAGATGGAAACCAAACTCTAAATTGGATGAACTCTCGAAGACGTTTGATAACTTGGGTCTAGACAAGGGCAAGGGGCAAATCCACCAACTCCAAAGAGAAAGACCAAGTCAAGATAGGGTGTACTATGTTGAGCAACCAAGGTCTCCACCAAGATCCTACTCCCAACAACCGATATGCGATACTTGTGGAGGTGTTGGTAACTCATATGAAATATGTCCTTCCTTCCCTCCCGATGATCAATTCCAACAACAAGAATGCTATGCAATGGAAGGGAACCAACCTAGGTACTCCTACCAACGACAAGAGACTTTCTACCGGGCCTTCCCAAATCAAGACCCAAAACTCTCATATGGAGGGCAACCCTTAGACCCCAAATATCAAGCCCCACAATACCAACCACCTCCCAAACCCGACCATTCAAGGTCTTACAACAACAACCATGGCCAAAATTCCGACTCTAGGAGGTTTTCCCAACGTGACAATCACCCATATGTTCCCCCTCCGTTTAGAGAACAAAGAAACTCCAACAACCGTAACCAATACAACAACAACAACAACTTCCAACAACAACAAAATTCCAAACAACCTCAAAATTTCCAACAACCTCCACCTCCATGTGAACAATCCAACTCTTCGATTGAGCAAATGCTTAGGAATATGGAAAATAAGGCAACACAACGTGAAGCAAATGCGGAGCAACAATTCAAACTCTTGAGATCCGACATTTCAAACGTCCAAGCCCAACAAAGGAACTTTGATTCTTATTTGGCTAACCAAGGGCCTATCAACCTTCAAAAAGGAGAGCAAATTCTCCCAATGCAAGGCTCTCACCCTAAGGATGGACCACCACACCACCAACAAGCACATGTGGTTGCCTTGAGGAGTGGGAAAGAGTTAGAAGATCCATACAAAAGTTATGAGCATGAGCCAAAAAGGATTAGAGATGTGATGAAAGAAGGAGTTGAGAGTCCACCTCTTTCACCAACAATTAGAGGTGAGACTTCCAAGAAAGGGAAGGTTGATGAACAATTTGTGGATGATGAGAACTTTGTGTTGGAGGAAGTGATTCTTGAAGAAGTGGAAAACAAAGAGAAAGAGAAAGAACCCAAGAGAAGTAATGACCCTAAACAAGCCCCACCTCCCAACAAAGCCTACATCTCACCAATGCCATTTCCCCATAGAGAAAGAGCCAAGACCGAGGAGAAGAAATTCTCCACGTTCTTAGAGATGTTGAAGAAGCTAGATGTTTCACTACCTTTCACCGAGGTAGTGACACAAATGCCCCTTTACAATAAATTTCTCAAGGATGTTCTCACCAAAAAGAGGGGCATTGGGAGTGATGGGATAGTAGCTTTAACCGAGGAATGTAGTGCGGTGTTGCTCAACCATATGCCAAAGAAGTTACAAGATCCGGGTAGCTTTTCAATTCCATGCATGGTGGGCAATGTGAACATTGAAAGAGCATTGTGTGACTTAGGTGCAAGTGTTAGCATCTTGCCACTTTCTATTGCTAAGAAACTCGGCTTACAAGACATGATTCCTACTTGACATTGCAACTTGCCGATCGATCGGTCCAATACCCTAGGGGTGCAATAGAGGATGTGCCGGTAAAGGTAGGGAATTTCTACATACCGGCGGACTTTGTGGTATTAGATATTCCGGAGGATCAACAAACTCCAATAATACTTGGAATACCCTTTATGGCAACCGGGGGAGTAATGATCGATGTGAAGAACGGACGACTCTCTTTCAATGTTGGAGGCAATGTAATTGATTTTTCCTTGACGGGTATCTTGTCTAAGCCGATGTTCGAAAGTGCTTATTCGGTGGATATTCTAGAAGATGCTATCCAAGATGCTAATGATCTATGTTCAGGGGAAGTTGATGAAGAGGATTATGAAGCTATACCACCACTCCTTGATGAAGATGAGGGTAAGAACCCTCCAAAGGTAGACCTTAAACCCTTACCCCCTCCCTTGAATATGCTTATCTTGATGAGGAAAAGGCACTTCCGGTGATTGTCAATACTAACCTAGACCTTGATCAAAAAGAAAAACTTTTAAAAGTCCTTAAGATCAACAAAAAGTCACTTGGGTATAGCATTGACGACCTTGTGGGTATCGATCCTAGAGTGTGTATGCATCGCATTGTGAAAGTCCATAGACCTTAATTAGACTCTTCTAATTAGTTACTAAATTACTTGTTAATTTAGTATTTAATGATCTATGTAACATGCATACAAATCTACCAGAAAATCTACCAGAGATCTCTTCCGGGAGAGTAATTGTCTGACCGGAAAATCTACCAGAGATCTCTTCCGAGCGTGGCCACGCATTTCTAGTTACTACTCCTCGAGTGGCCCGAAGATGTTAATACCCAACGTGGGTGGACAATTCCTATTGACCCATCTTACACTGTATGATGCAGATCACCATGACCCAGAAGATGTCCATCGGCCTCCTTTCACGGCACGACCTAGAACAAAAACCAAAGTCAATCGGAAACTACATCGACTCAGGTAAATGGTCGTCAGTCTAAAGAATCGACTCATAGGAATAAAATAGAAATCCTCGCCACGACCAGGCTTCAACAATTTTGATAAGGGACTCTATTATGGTCATTGCCCGACAGAGTGTCTCCATAGTCTGTCTATGTAAACGACCAGTCATCTCCATGACCCCATGGTGCTGAACCAACCATCGATCGACTTACAATCTAGTCACTTCGAGACGTCACCTCAAATGAGTGACTAGGGACAAAACACTAAGTTCATCATGTTCACTTGAATTGGGTTCAACCTTTCTTTCAACCAATTCAGATAAACAAAGTATTAAAATTTAGTCATACTAAATAAAGGAGTTTTTAATGAAACTCTAACAATGAATGCGATTATCAAATATTTTGGAAAAATTGATACGCTATCAATAATTTCATATCTCATAATCTCTAGCAATTCAAGTACATATTTCAAATCTATTGAAATGACATGACTATCATGTTCAGCCTGCAAAAGGCATGGCTAATGGAATAGCATTACATGCATCTTTCCCATCGTTCTGATTGTTATTTCTATTTGTCTACGTAATCTCATATTACATAAAACTTTCTGAGTACATGTCTAGGTTTGAATCTAGACTTAGGACTCTTGGCCGAAAGGTAGCTCCCACTGTTTTACCAGTATCATGGGATAGGATATACAACTATAGGAACTACTTCTAGTCCCTCCAATACTGTCGAATCCAATCTACTTTCATATGCATCATCATATGATGCAATGTACTCTATTTCCGTTGTGAAATCCGCAATGATAAACTGCCTGGAACAATTCCAGCGGATACATGACATTTATATTTGAAAATGTCACTCCTACTTGGAACCTTTCCAATAGTCTTTTCTGCTTGGAACTCTTCCAACAGATAAATCTTCTATAAAACACAGCCAGTTCGTGATTTCAAATCACCTTGATCAGTTTGGAAACTGAAGTCTGTGTAACCCCTTACACACAACTCACTGTAAACTCCAAACACATGGAACATATATTTAGTCCTTCGCAAGTATTTAAGGATGTTCTTTATGGCTATCAAGTGACTCTCACTTGGATTTGATTGCAAACGACTTGTCTTGCTCAAAGCATGCAAAATGTCGGATTGAGTATACATTACAGCGTATATAATTGATCCCGCAGCGGAAGCAAAAAGGAATCAATTATCATGTGTTCAACTTCCTTGAACTAGTCAAACATCTTATCAATATAAGAATTTTGACTCAACACTAATATCCTTTTAGTTTTATCTCCATAAATCCAGATATCTAAAAGATGTATTCTACTTCTCCAAAATCTTCCATCATCTAAAATGATCAATATGTCTCCAGATATAAGACTAATGAAAACCATATAACTCCCACTAAACTTCATGTATTCAACATAATTCCTCGAGATGTCGAGAAATATTTTATGACATGATTGACACACTAATTCCAACTCTTTAGTGCTTACTTAAGACATCCTCTTAAGCTTGCAAAATTAACTTAGGATAGTTAGGATCTACGAACCCACAGGTGAATATAAAATATACAACCTCTTCTAGAATCGTATTCAAGAAGGTGGTCCTTGAGCTCCAATTGACATCATACTATTATGATATGCTGTAATCGCTAAGTATATTCGAATGGATCGAAGAATTAAGGTTAGTGCAAAACTCTTTGCCTACCCATTTATCTTTGAAAACATTGTAATGTTTATCCATGCAAATTTCGATCTTAAAAATCAATTTACATTGAAGAGGTCGTACTTCTTCAAGTAAAATTTACCAGGTCACATACCTGACCAACATGCATGGAGTCCATTACGAATCGCATGACTCTAAGCCATACCAAGAAGTTGGGATTAGAAACAGTCTTTTATAAGTCACAGATTAGAATTCATCACTATTAAGGAGTGATAAAATTCCACTTGACCTCTTAGGTTCCGAAGAAACAACTACTGAACAAGCAATGAGGAAACTTTTTCCGGACCATATGCTCAGTTTGTGGCTCTTGAAACATTTTCTCCCACTCTGTCTTACCAAGAAATAATCGTATTCCTATTAAAGACAGCATCACGAGTCACTAACGCTTTGTTCTCGTGGTTAATGTAGGATTATTGAGCACTTGTTTTATTCGGATAACTTATAAATTAGGTACGCTACCTATCCATATCGTATATGAAATAAAATCCGACTGTTTTAAATGTGCTTTGATATGGTGGGAAAATAAATAGCAGACAAAAATATTAAGATCCCAGGGTTAGTCAAATGGCTCAGTTTGACTTGACAAAGACAAAACCATATCGTATAAGGTTCTGTTTCTCTATGCAACAACACATTATCTCATAATGTGTGTTAGAGAAGTCAACTTGTGAAACTATTTCACAATACTTTTGGTGAAAATCAAAGTCAATACTTAGATCTTTACAGTTACGATTTGGTCATAAGTCCACTATCTAATATTCTTGGTGGTTAACTACTTCACATTGAAGCTCTTTGAACTTTTCAAAGATTTCTCTTGGCACCTCATTAAGTAGAATCAAACACAATATCTACTTAAGTCGTCGGTAAATAAAGTGAAGTAGTCATCACCATCTCTGGTTGTGCATGTTATTGGACCACACATATTCTTATGTAATATGGCCAATAACTCACTGGTTCGATTTCCTTTTCAATAAAAAAGGGCACGAATCATCTTGCCTTGAATACAAGATTCGCACACACACCATAAGATTCAAAATCAAATGTTTTAGGGATACTAGTCAATACTAGCCTTTTAATGTGCTACACAATCCAGAATTAAGATTAGATTAGGGTCACCAATTTTGAGCCTTTTACAATCTATATGACAAGTAATCACTAGTTTAGGTCAAGAATATAATTACCTTTGATTGGTATGGGATAACCATTGACCAAGTATAGGCATAAAAAGATACAACGCTTGTTCTGTTCACAAAAAGTGAAACACTTGTGTCGTACACTAAAGTGGATACTATATTCTTTATTTAGAGGTCATGTACATAACAACGTTTATTAAAGTACACCTCTAAATCCAAAACTAGATTGATCACATTATAACTTTTATATGTCTCTATAGAAATAAAACTACAATAGTTATATTTCCCTTGTACGTCGACATTTAATCATGGTTAGTCGTCGTACGAATTATTATATGCATTGAATACATTGATGAAAACCATAATAGGTATCTAATACCCAAAAATTGCATTTAGCAAAATAAATGTCGATCATATAGATATTATGGGTGAAAATAGTACACCGAATTTCTAACTCTTTAGAAAACTTGGGGCAGATTCTTTTCTTGTGTCCTACACTGTAAAATAGAATCGTCAAAAGTTGGGTTCGACACCTTGCTTGGGTTTTGACTTTACTATTCAAAATAGACTTGCCTTTTTCCCTCGCCTTGTGCCAACATCGTGCCAACCTACTCTTGAACCTCGTTTTATTCTTAACAATTAAGAATATAAACATCCCTCTTAGAGCTCCCACTCACTTTCATGAATCTCTACTTAGACAAGTATATTAGAATTATAATGAAGACTATTCTTCATTTCATTCATGGTTTTACCTTCAAAAAGGATACAACTTTCATGAAGTGTCTACGGTTTTTGGTTATTCATGATTTCATATAAATCGATTAACCTAGTCGTCCCAACTGATTTGGCCTCTTTTGAGGTAAGCCTCGATAAGGAGCATTATGACGACATACCAAAAATTAAAATATTTTCGTTGGAGCGAAAAGATTGATGTACCATTGTTATGAGAAGACGTCACTAAAAATCAAAACGTTTTTGACTAAGTGTGACTTATTCATTTACTCTTCATAAGAGACATTTGCAATGGTGAATATGAGGATCAAAAGAAAAAATTCATTTTGTCATTAGCTACGGTGGTTTAAACGGAGATTGCAATCAAAATGCTACCGTATAAAATAATGGAAACCCTTTCCACGATTAAACGGATTTACAAGTTCATAGAAGGATAAATATTTGTCATTGCGCGAATAAATATGAACGGAAAATAAACATTCATTGCTTATATATAATTTACTTGTAAAACAATTTTAAACAAGTCACTCATATAATGACCCCTCACGAAATTATATAAGTGATTCCAAGACACATCTTTAGACAAAAATAGTCATCGCATGCTACCTTTATCTAAAAATGGTAAGTCAATACTTGACTAATTCTACACTTAGAACTCTTGGTTGAAGGATTTCAACTAAATCCATCTCCTAGTCCCAAGATAACGCTTATCTCGTTGAGTCCAATCCAATTTTGGCTTGTGATCGCATCACCCTACTTACCCGAGGTAAAAAGGGACCCACGAGCGTGGTAGCCCTAATGAACACGGGGTTCATAGGTGCTTCAATTGGTAAGGCTAAATCTAAATTTTTTAAGTTATGTGAGAGGTCTTGTCAATTTAGTTATTAATTCCCTATAAGCGAACTAAGTCGGTGAATTTTGAATAACTTTGAATTGACAATCGAGAAATAAAAATGCATGTTGGCGATTTTGGCATGTGCGGAAAAACATAAAGCAAGTAAATAATAAATCCTAGTATGGCCACCTAGCTAATCTAATTAACTAGTAGATTACAAAATCGGAAACCAACTCTTTGGCCCCTTGCCTCTTCATGGCACCGTCTTTTGGAACACCGACTTCGGGAATCTCCGTCTTTATAATAATTAATTACAAAAAGATACAAATAAAAATTCCTATTATACATTTGATCTAAAAATGAAATTAAATTATTACAAACGGCGATACGAGATCGCAATTAAAATTACAACCGAATCGGTATTCCCTTACATACGGGTAATACCGAGTTAAAATAATC
>JAIUZE010070662.1:0-75370 GCA_022085475.1 Heliosperma pusillum | reverse complement strand
ATATTCTAATGAGTTCAGGAAGGGTAGATCAGCCGGCTAGGATTGATAGAGTTTGGATTACCGGTTGTTAACTGATTCACATGATTACGTGTTGATTAGGGTTTGAGTGTATCATTGCCATGTTTCTGAGAGGAACCTCTGAGCTAGCATACCAGCTTCCCTACCTCGAGTTATAGTTTATTATCGGTTTCACATGATAGCTTTCACATGCTAGGTTATTTGTTAGTTAATTGTTTCATAACATGAAAAGCATATCATATATGTTTAAGGTTTTGTATTTTATATATACATTGCTTTTATGTTTTTCATGTTTCATTAAACTCGACATTTCGTGGCTGGGAGGACTCGGAGTTACTCCCCACTGACTGTGGCTTCCGTGTTTATATTTAATGCGGTTGAACAGGTGGTGAATGCATACATTGGGTACATTGACGAGCTAGCGAGCGAAGTATTACCTTGGACCTATATTCGGTTCTTATATTGTATATTATTATACACTCTTTCATTTCCGTATTTATACGGGAGATATATCTCCCGTCTTGTATATTTCTTTTGTAGAATATTATTCCGTATTGTAATGACCTTTTTTATTTCAGACACCTTCATTATGTATTTTAATAATTTTTTTTCTTTCCGCAAATTTGAGGGTGTCACAGGTGGGCTATCACAAGTGCCACCGCAACTCTTGAAGAGGACTTCAACTGGGCTTGCTTTAAGGCTCTTGTGGAGGGTAGGTTTTACCCTAAGGAGCTTAAACAGCAAAGGCTTAAGGAGTTCATAGATTTTAAGCAAGGCAACCTATCCGCTCAAGATTTTACGACGGAGTTTAATAAGCTCGCTCACTTTGCGCCGAGGCTTATCCGTGATGATGAAGACCGGGCGTTCTACTATCGTAATAAGTTGAATGCCGTTCTTCAAAGTAAAGTGAGAAGGGGTACCGCGTCCTTTGGAGATCTCTATGGCGATGCTTTGTGGGCTGAAAATTCAATGAAGGCCATTAGGGATGAAGCTTTAATGAATAATCCCTCTCCTTCTTATGCTCCTAGGCCGAATGCTTATGGGAAGAGGCCGTTCATTCCGTCTTCCTCTAATTCCTATGCTAACAAGAGGAGGTTTAATCCTTCTTCCAATGCCAATTCAAGGAATCCTTCTCCTTTTATTCCTAGAGCTACTTCAAATGTGGCTCATAATCCCTATGCTCCTCAAGCTCAACCGCAAGGTCGCTTTTGCAACCGGTGTAGACTTCCTCTACACCCCGGTAAAGCATGTTTCAACCGACCTTACATTTGCTACTCTTGTCAAAAGGGTGGTCATCGTTACGAGGATTGCCCCGACCGAAAATTACCTCCTCCTCCTAAACCTAAGGGTTCAATCTTTGTCATGAGTCGTGCCGAAGCCGATGCTCATCCCGAGATCATTACGGGTATGTTCTCAATTTTAGAGCAACCGTGTGTTATTTTATTTGATACCGGTGCTTCAATGTCTTTTGTGTCATCGACTTATGCTAGTAAATTATCAATCAAGCCTACATCTAGTGAGGATACTCTCATATCCTTACCATCCGGAGATATTATCTCTTGTTCAACCCTTTATCCAAATGTACCTATTTCTATTTCGGGGTCTATCTTTCCCGCGAATCTCCTTAAGTTTCCTCTAGGAGAATTTGATATTATATTAGGTATAGATTGGTTAGCTATGTATCATGCTAGGTTCGAGTGTCGTGATCAAAAGATTTTCTTAAAGAGTCCTTTAGGTGTTAGAATAACCTATAAGGGATCTCATCCCCGTAAAGGTGTGTCTTTAATTTCCGCTTTGAAGTTGGTAAGTATGGTTAGAAAAGGTTACCAAGCATTCTTGTGTGTTGTGACTTCTTCAAATCCCTCTTTGCCAAGTATTGAAGATGTGCCTATTGTTCGAGATTTCGTCGATGTATTTCCCGAAGATTTGCCCGGGATTCCTCCCGAGAGAGATGTTGAATTCTCCATTGATCTTGTCCCTGGTTCTGGTCCAATTGCCAAAGCTCCTTATCGTATGGCTCCGTCTGAATTGAAAGAGTTAAGGAAGCAGTTGGATGATATGATTGAAAAAGGGTTTTATTCGACCTAGTGCCTCGCCTTGGGGTTTTGGTGTGTGTTGTTGCTTTCCCGTTCTTTTTGTGGCAGAAGAAGGATGTTCTATCGAGCGTTGTGTATCGATTACCGTGAATTGAATCGGATTACAATCAAGAATAGGTATCCTTTACCGAGAATTGAAGATTTATTTGATCAATTAAAGGGTGCTTCTACATGTTCGAAGATTGATTTGAGATCTGGTTATCATCAAATTCCGGTTAGAGATGTTGATATTCCAAAGACCGCTTTTAGTACGAGGTATGGCCATTATGAGTTCAAGGTAATGCCTTTTGGATTGACGAATGCTCCTGCTATCTTTATGGATCAAATGAACCGCACCTTTAGTGAGTATCTTGACAAGTGTGTGGTGGTATTCATTGATGATATTCTTATTTTCTCCAAGTCCGAAGATGAGCATGCTATTCATTTGAGGATTATTTTGGGTGTTCTACGTCGTCAAAAGTGGTATGCTAAGTTCTCTAAGTGTGAATTTTGGTTACCTAAGGTGTCCTTTCTTGGGCATGTTATTTCTAAAGAGGGTGTAATGGTGGATCCTTCTAAAATTGAGGCCGTTGTTGATTGGAAGAGTCCGACTGATATTAGAGAGATTAGAAGTTTTCTTGGGTTAGCTGGTTATTATAGAAGATTTGTCAAAGATTTCTCTAAGCTGGCTAGACCTATGACTCAATTGTTGAAGAAGGAAACCAAATTCCTATGGAATGAAGCTTGTGAAAATGCGTTTCAAGAATTAAAGAAGAGGTTAACTACCGCTCCGGTGTTGACGTTGCCTGAAGATGGAGTAGACTTTGATGTCTATTGTGATGCTTCTAAAATGGGATTAGGTTGTGTTCTCATGCAGAATAGGAAGGTTGTGGCTTATGCTTCTAGGCAATTGAGAGTTCATGAAGTGAACTATCCTACTCATGATCTAGAATTGGCCGCTGTTGTTCATGCTTTGAAAGTGTGGAGACATTATTTAATTGGAGTTCATTGTCGTATATTCACCGATCATAAAAGTTTGAAGTACATATTTACTCAAAAAGAGTTGAATATGAGGCAAAGAAGATGGTTAGAATTGGTGAACGATTATGATTTTGAGTTATTATATCATGAAGGGAAGGCGAATGTTGTTGCCGATGCCCTTAGTAGGAAAGCTTCTCATGCTTTGAATGCTTTGCATGTTTTACCTGGCGATCTTTGTGCCGAGTTTCGAAGGTTGAGTTTGGAGTTTGTAGAGCGTGGTTTTGTTCATGTTGGTGCTATGATTGCCGAGCCGGTGTTTCTCCGTGAAATCCGTGAAAGCCAAATTGATGATCTTACCTACAAGTCTATTCAAGCCAAGATTCTTGAAGGTAAAGGTAAAGATTTCAAGTTTGATAATGAAGGTGTTCTTCGTTTCCATGGTCGTTTATTTGTGCCAAATGCTCTTAATTTGAGGAAGCGAGTTCTTGATGAAGCTCATCTTTCCCCTTATTCTATTCACCCCGGTGGTGATAAGATGTACAAGGATTTGAAGCTGCAGTTTTGGTGGCCGAACTTGAAGGGTGATGTTGTGTCATATGTTGGAAGATGTTTGACTTGCCAACAAGTGAAGATTGAACACAAGAGACCCGGTGGATTGCTACAACCGTTGGATATTCCGCTATGGAAGTGGGAATCTATTTCAATGGATTTTGTTATGGCTTTGCCGAAGACCGTTGGAGGTAAAGATGCGTTTGGGTTGTTGTTGATCGATTGACCAAGTGTGCTAGATTTATTCCGATCAAAGAAACTTGGAATTTGGATCGTTTAGCAAAGGCTTATGTGGAGGAAATTGTTAGATACCATGGTGTTCCTTTGGAGATTATATCCGACCGAGATCCGAGATTCTGTTCGAGATTTTGGAAAGCTTTGCAAGAGGCTATGGGTAGTAAGTTGTTGATGAGTACTGCTTTTCATGCTGCTACGGATGGTCAGACTGAGAGGACTATTCAGACTTTAGAAGATTTGCTTAGGGCTTGTGCTCTTGACTTTCAGTCTAGCTGGGAAAAGAGTTTACCGTTGGTGGAGTTTTCTTACAACAATAGCTATCATGCATCTATTAAGATGGCTCCATATGAAGCTATTTATGGAAGGAAATGTCGGAGTCCTATATGTTGGAATCAATTGAGTGACAATCGTGATTTAGGCCCCGATGTTCTTGTTGAGACCATTGATAATGTGAAGGTCATTCGAGATAGAATGAAAGCCGCTCAAGACCGTCAAAAGTCTTATGCCGATATCCGAAGAAGGCCGTTAGAGTTTGAAGTGGGTGATAAAGTATTCTTGAAGGTGTCTCCTATGAAGGGTGTTAAACGGTTTGGTGTTAAGGGTAAATTAAGCCCGAAATACATTGGACCTTTTGATATTGTAGAAAGGATTGGTGTCGTTGCTTATAAGTTGGAATTGCCGCCGAATTTGGCTAAGGTTCATAATGTTTTTCATGTTTCTCAATTGAGAAGGTATGTAAGTGATCCAAGCCATGTCTTTCAAGTGGAATTGCCCGAGCTTCAACCGAATCTATCCTTTGAAGAGAAGCCGATCCGTATCCTAGACCGTAAGGATAGAAAGTTGAGAAGTAAAGTAGTTCCTTTAGTGAAAGTCTTGTGGAGAAGTGCTAATGTCGAAGAAGAGACTTGGGAAACTGAAGCTTCTATGCGTAGTAAATATCCGAGTCTATTCGAGTAAGGTAAATTTTTATTTTTCCTCAAGTTTCGAGGGCGAAACTTTTTAAAAAGGTGGGGTGATTGTAACACCCGGAAATGTACCCTATTTTTCTAGTAGAAATATTTTACGAAAGCTTTTCAGTAAACTTAAGTTTTAAATTAGAATTTTAGGTTCCGAGTCGAATTTAGAAGTTCCGAGTTCGTATTTGGAATTTCTGCGAGATTTCATGAAAAAGCCGTCTTAAGTCAAGTTTGACTTTCTTGACTTTGAGAATCGTCTTTGGCTTTTTCTCTCATAACTCACACTACTCCCTCTTTAACCTAATATTTCATTTCATCACAAAAATCAAACACTTTTCTTTCTTCTTCCTTAAGCAACTTTTCCTCTTTGAATATCGATCTTAGAATTGGCGTAGTTTCTTCGTTACTCAATAGAATTTACGTAAGTTTATCTTATTCTTCCTCCCGTACCTTCCTCTATCCGTATTGATAATAAAATTATCGTCTTTCGCGCTTTTTAAGCATTCCGTCTTTCTCAAGATGAACTTTATTCATCTTTTTACGATCTATTTGTAGGTGGCGACCTCCAAGATCCCGACAAAGACTATTTCCTTATAGAAGAGGAGCTTGACGATCATTAGAGACGCTTAAAGGTAACGGTGAAGGGTTACTCGGTATTACTTACGTGTTTTACATGTTTATGTTAGAAAATCGTATTAGAATACGATTAGGAAGATTAGGATTCATGCTATGATTAGTAAATGATGTTATATGATGAATATTGATGGTATATATTGATTGTTGATGATTATTAGTAGTGATTTATGAGAATTGAAATGGATTGAATATGAAAAGGGAGCACACGGATGAACTGGGGTTCCTGGCCGGTCGACCGGCCGCCGGTCTGCCAACCGGCTGGGAACACTCCAGAAACACCTTTGAAAGTTTGGATTTTTATGAAGGGGAGCTCTGTGCCGGTCGACTGACCGGCCCAGACCTCTTTCCTCTGTTTTTGGTTTATGCCTGTGTTCTGAGCCGGCCCACCGGCCGCCGGTCTCCAGCCCGGCCTGGAACACGGCCGTATATTTTTCTTTTAACTTCTAAAACTCGTGATTTATAATAGTTCGCATGATCGGTTTATCGTATAATTTTACGTAATGTCTTATAATATTCATGTTTTGGATATATGATATCTCTTTCGCATGTATCACATGTTTTGTGACGGTTTTCGATATGTCCCCACTTTGAGTCGGTTTTTACAAATGAGTCGGTTTGAGCACTATTTTGTCTTGTGCTTTGTATTCTCATTCCCTTGGTTACCTTTCCGTTCGTAAGGCTGGAATGTCGGAACGGAGAGGTATCCTACTGCTTAATTGCATGTGTAGTGGGCATACGACGACGTTGTTGGGAGTTGAACGCTATGCGTTGTTCGACCCGGCCGTCAAATGTTGTGTACTTGCGAGGTTGTGTTATTTGCATGTAGCGTACCGCTTGTTATGAGGCTTGAGCTCTTTTCCGCCTCTTTCGTGAATTGATCTACAGAATTTGGGGTACTCGGCGTTTTCTTTGTAAGACCGAGTCTTGGATGCGAAATGTCATCGCATGTCGAATCGGAATGTCGATTTCGGGATTTCTGGCCCGATTTAGCCTAGGACCGGGTATTATTTATCGTCGTGCTACCAGGAGGAAAATAGTCTACATATACGAAATGTAGCATCGTGTATGAGTTCAGGGAAATGTTATATCCCGTGGATGCCTGTTAATCATAATTGCCATGTACACGATGCTAGTGCGTTTCATTTACCGTGAGAGTTGTCGTCTTGTGTCGTTCTTTGAATGCGTGATTTCATGATCTTGTTCATGGTCATTGCATGATTGGACACCGTCATGTCTTGGTTCGTGAATGGATGATAATATGTTGGATATTATGTGATCATTGCATGACTTGACTGGTTTGTCTGTCGAGTCTCAATCTTATCAATCTTATACCGCTAACGGTGAGATGCAAGCCCTAGTGAGCGTATTCGATTGCCTAAGAGTGTCTTTCCCGAGTCTTGAATAGCATGATGGTTCGGATTTGATTTCCACATGATCTTATCATTATATCTCGTATTGCCTATCTATTTTTATCGTAACTCACATGGATATATATATATGCATGCTTTACTTTTGTATTTTCTTATATGTACGTTTGATGTGATATGGCTGGGAGAACCCGGAGTTACTCCCCACTGACTGTGGCATTCATGTTTTCATGGATGAACAGGTTGCTTGCTATGGATGACTTTTTGGATACGATATTTTGGGGTTCGGGTGTGAGCTAGCGGGCGTTGTCCCTGGAAGTTCACCTCTAGACGATAGTAGCTAGTTTTGGTTAAACACTTGTTCTTTGCTAACATTTTAAGAGACCCCGTCTCTTTGTTGTATATTCAGTACTTAGTTTGTAACATTTTGACACACCTCGTGTTATATATATCTTGCATGTTTAAAGGTTTTTAAAATACCGTATTTCCGCATTATAATTCACATGCTTGTATGTTTTATCTTTCCGCATTCGCGAGGGTTGTCACACTGTTCATTCATGAAACATGAATGCCACAGTCAGTGGGGAGTAACTCGGGGTTCTCCCAGCCATATGACATCAAAACGCACATAAACAAGCATACAACCATACTTCATCATGCATACATACATGTCATGCCGGATACAAGAATAACATTTCATAATAGTAGTATATATAAGCATGTGAATCATTAGTCATCTCATCATCATGTAACAAGGACTCGGAGAAGATTCCCCTTGGCAACCATATCATCACTAAGGGCTTGAATCTCACCATTAGCGACCATGTGCTTGAGAAGGTTAGGGACTTAACAAGCAAACCAATCATCGGCACCCAATAATCCAGTACACCATCCAACACCTCATCATATACTCTCACGGTAAATGACACGCACTAACATCTGTACTTAGCAAGTATGACCAACACGTCCATGGGATAAACATTTTCCTGAACTGTATACGATAAAAAAATTCGTACACGAAATACTCATTTCCTTCCGGGAAAACGATGATAATAATACGGTTCGAGTCTAAACCTGGCCAGACTCTCGCGACAAGACGAGGTCAAAACGAACAAGCGAGTACACGAAAGAGGCAGAAAGAGCACAAGTATTATCTTCCGGCTAAACTACGCAAAAGACAAGGTCAAAACGAAAAAGCGAGTACGTTACATGCAATGACACCACCTCGCAAGGATACAACATTTTACGACTGGGTCAATCAACGCATTGCGTTCGCCTCCCAACAACGTCGTCATATCCCCACTAACAAATGCAACAAGCATCAAGGTTGTACCCCCATCGCTCCGACATCAAATTAACGAGTATAGAGGTGCAACCGGGAAATGAGAGTTCAATATTATCCAACAAAAAAGACTCAACGGATTACTAAAGAAATACATTACTCAAATGAGCTAAAACATCCAAAACCGTCACTAAACATGTGAATAAGGCATAAGATAAATGTATCAATGATAAAAAAGAGTCAATACGTGTTACAAAAGCATTATACTAAATTTAAGAAGCATAATCAATAAGAAACATAAAGCCCAACTCAAAACAACATGTTTGGAAACCATCTAAAACAATGGTCAACGTTAAACGGTGAGAAGTAGAGTTCTAGACCTGAAAATGCGGAAATTCCAAGTGGAGGTGATAACCTATCTTCTTACAATTTCAACGGTAGGTCAAACGCCCAAAACATTCAAGTAACGAAGGAGATATGACCATTTTACGAAAAGGGGTCAGTGCAAGAGATCTGCGGGTCGTCACGTCCGTGACATGCATGTCATGCCCGTGGCATGTGTGTCACGCTCGTGACGAAGGTGGCGTTTTCTTCTTCCTCGTATGTCACCCCCGTGACGAAGGTCGAGACAACTCTTCTTTGGTCTAAACTCAACCATGGCTCTCCCAAAATAGATTCACACACAAGTTATGCCACATTCACATCCAAAACCCACATGTACACTATCACATTAATAGGATTCATATTAAGGGAGATGATAAGTCAAACCCCTTTGCAATATCGACTCAAATCCGTCAATAAACATGCTTGCACACCATATATGGGTATCATACCACTTAATTAAACCACAATAGCACCATTTGTCCATCATTAATGACTTAAATACATGTTTAAGCAACAAGAAGGGAGTTTATCATCTAAACAAGTAAACATATTTGTAGAGTCTATTGATCGAATACGAAAGGGGGGGGGGGGGGGGGGGGGGGGTGATGATGAGTATTAAAAACTAGCACCACTTTTTCGATTTATATGATATGTAATTAATTATTTGATCTTATGAATTAAAATCAACTAATTAATTAATCAAAGTACGCGCGAGTAACGAAATAACGAAAAGTAACGAGATAAGAGAGAGGCACACGATTTTTGAAGTGGTTCAGTTTCACACGTTGAAACCTACGTCCACTATTCTCGATTAAAAATTCTTAGTACCTTTCTACGGATTACAAAAATTATCAACCCACTCGTATAATCAACACTATGATTATAACTCTAGGTGAGTATCGCTAAATATTCTCTACTATCTTACGCTAATAAGAAAGTACAATATAACTCACACAGATTCTCGTTAAAGAATTGTAAGCTTATAATGATGTACTATTATTCAATAACGTATTTCACTCAAGCGATTGATAATAATTGATGCACGACTCTTTTGAAAAACAAACACTAAAAATAATAAATATTTTGCTCAAAGGTTTGCTTTAAAACGATTTTGGAAAATCAACACAAGTATTGTGTGTGCCGTGTGATAGTGTGTATTTCGTGTGTTTTCCAATTAAAGTGTGAAGGAGTATTTATAGTAATAGAAGTATAGTAGATCTAAAACCCTAGCTTAATATTTAAGAAAGATATTTATCTTTAATACCATAAAATAATATTTGCTTTATCTTTTAGAAATATCTTTATCTCAAAATATTATTTGGTTTATCTTATAGAAATATATTTATCTTTATATCTCAAAATATTGTTGTAAAGATATAGTAGAATCCTAGATTAGGTAAACTAAGGAAACAAGCCTATGGAGGCCGAAATACCCTAGCTCACGAAACCCTAAGAGGCACGAATCCCTAGGTGGCACAAACTAGGTTTTCACGAAACCCTAGATGGCTCAAACACTAGGTGGGCTAATTAGGTTAAAAACAAATTGAGATAAAATATATTAGAAACCCTAGGTAGCATGACAACCCATAAGTTGTATTACTAACCAATAGAATCTCAAAAATATATTCTCTATAAAAACTTTTGATAAATATAAAAATACTCTTCCACTTTTAAAAACATTTCAAAACATTTTATTTCCAAAATCATGCATCAATATTTATCATCCAAAGTCATAGGCTAAAGCTATAACTTTGAACATAAAATCTCTCGAATGGAATAGTTACCGAATGACGACCTATACTTGTGACAACCCTCGCGAATGCGGAATAATAAATCAAACAAGCATGTGAATTATAATGCGGAAATAGGTAGTTTTTAAAAACTTTTATACATGCAAGTTATATAAGACGAGGAGTGTCAAAATATTTCAAACTAAGTACGGAATATACAATAAAGAGACGGGGTCTCTTAAAATGTTAACAAAGAACAAGTGTTTAACCAAAACTAGCTACTATCGTCTAGAGGTGAACTTCCAGGGACAACGCCCGCTAGCTCACACCCGAACCCCAAAATATCGTATCCAAAAAGTCATCCAAAGCAGCAACCTGTTCATCCATGAAAAACATGAATGCCACAGTCAGTGGGGAGTAACTCCGGGTTCTCCCAGCCATATCACATCAAACGTACATATAAGGTAATACGAAATTAAAGCATGCATACAAATATATATACATGTGAGTTGCGATAAGATTAGATAGGCAATTCTATAGAAAATGATAAGATCATGTGGAAATCAAATCCGTAACCATCATGTTATTCAAAGACTCGGAAAAGACACTATTAGGCAATCGAATACGCTCACTAGGGCTTACATCTCACCGTTAGCGGTATAAGATTGATAAGATTGAGACTCGACAGACAAACCAGTCAAGTCATGCGATGATTACACAAAACCAACATATTATCATCCATTCACGAACCAAGACATTGACGGTGTCCAATCATGCAATGACCATGAACAATATCATGAAATCACGCATTCAATACACACAAAGACGCCATTCTCACGTAAATGAAACCACTAGCAACCGTGTACATTGCAAGTTATGATACAGGCATCCACGGGATAAAGCATTTCCCTGAACGCATACCCGATCACATTTCGTATATGTGGACTAATTTCCTCCGGTAGGACGACGATAATAATACGGTCCTAGTCTAAACCTGGCCAGACTCTCGGAATAACGTGTTCCGATTCGACATGCGATAAACGTTTCGCATCCAAGACTCGGTCAATCATAGACGCCGAGTACCCCAAATTCGGTCGACATTCACGAAAGCGGCGGAAAAGAGCTCTAGCCACATAACAAGCGGTACGCTACATGCAAATAACACCACCTCGCAAGTATACAACATTTGACGGCCGGGTCGAACAACGCATAGCGTTCAACTCCCAACAACGTCGTCATATGCCCACTACACATGCAATTAAGCAGTAGGATACCTCTCCGTTCCAACATTCCATCCTTACGAACGGGAAGGTAGCCAAGTGAATGAGAATACAAAGCACAAGACAAAATAGTGCTCAAACCGACTCATTTGTAAAACCGACTCAAAGTGGGAACATCTCGCAACCGTCACAAACAGGTGATACATGCGAAAAGAGTATCATATATCCAAAACATGAATATTATAAGACCTTACGTAAAATTATATGATAAACCGATCATGCGAACTATTATAAATTACGAGTTTTAGAAGTCAAAAGAAAACAACACACCGTGTTGCAGGCCGGGCAGGGGACCGGTGGCCGGTGGGCCGGCTCAGAACACAAGGCAAAATCCAAAAAACAGAGGAAGGGGGTCTGGGCCGGTCAGTCGACCGGCACAGAGCACACTACCAAAATCCAAACTTCACTTACTGGTGTGTTCCAGGCCGGTGGATGGACCGGTGGCCGGTTGGCCGGCCTGGAGCACCTCTTACTCAAAAATCCAATTTTTCCAAATGAGTTACTGGAGTGTTCCCAGCCGGTTGGCAGACCGGCGGCCGGTCGACCGGCAGGGAACCCCAGTTCCCCCGAGAGCCTCTTACACTTAACCAATTCATTTCCAAATCATTTCAATTCTCATATATACTTCAAATAATCATCAACAATCAATATATATCATCAATATTCCTCATATAACATCATTTACTAATCATAGCATGAATCCTAATCTTCCTAATCGTAATCTAATACGATTTTCTAGCATATAAACAAGTAAAACACGTAAGTGATACCGAGTAACCCTTCACCGTTACCTTTTATGCGCCTCTACTAGTCGTCAAGCTCCTCTTCTATAAGGAAATAGTCTTTGTCGGGATCTTGGAGGTCACCACCTACAACTAGATCGCAAAAAGATGAATAAAGTTCATCTTGAGAAAGACGGGAAATTTGAAAAGCGAGAAAGACGATGATTTTAATATCAATACGGATAGAGGAAGGTACGGGAAGAATAATAAGACGAACTTACGTAAATTCTATCAAGTAACGAAGAAGATACGCGAATTCCAAAATCGAATTCAAAGAGGAAAAGTTGATTTCTTAGAGAGGAAGAAAAGTGTGTTTGATGTTGTGTTGAAATGAAATATTAGGTTAAGGAGGGAGTAGTGTGAGTTGTGTAGGAAAAGGTCAAAGACGGTTTCAAAGTCAAGAAAGTCAAACCCGACTCAAAAGTCAAGAAAAGTCAAACTCGACTTAAGACGGAAATTTCATGAAATCTCGCAGAAATTCCAAATACGAACTCGGAAATTCTAAATTCGACTCGGAACTTAAAATTCTAATTTAAAACTTAAATTTACTGAAAAGCTTTCGTAAAATATTTCTACTAGAAAAATAGG
The DNA here is from genome assembly GCA_022085475.1 of Heliosperma pusillum. NCBI lineage: Eukaryota > Viridiplantae > Streptophyta > Magnoliopsida > Caryophyllales > Caryophyllaceae > Heliosperma > Heliosperma pusillum. The sequence goes on along the minus strand of JAIUZE010070662.1, from coordinate 62,505 downwards.
GTACATTTCCGTGTGTTACAATCACCCCACCTTTTAAAAAGTTTCGTCCTCGAAACTTGAGGAAAAATAAAATTTTACCTTACTCGAAAAGACTCGGATATTTACTACGCATAGAAGCTTCGGTTTCCCAAGTCTCTTCTTCGACATTAGCACTTCTCCACAAGATTTTCACCAACGGAACTACTTTACTTCTCAACTTCCTATCCTTACGGTCTAGAATACGGATCGGCTTCTCTTCAAAGGATAGATTCGGTTCAAGCTCCGGCAATTCAACTTGAAAGACATGGCTTGGATCACTTACATACTTTCTCACTTGAGAAACATGAAAAACATCATGAACCTTAGCCAAATTCGGCGGCAAATCCAACTTATAAGCAACAGCACCAATCCTTTCCACAATATCAAAGGGTCCAATGTATTTCGGGCTCAATTTACCCTTAACACCAAACCTTTTAACACCCTTCATTGGAGATACCTTCAAAAATACTTTATCTCCCACCTCAAATTCTAAAGGCCTTCTTCGAATATCGGCATAAGACTTTTGACGGTCTTGAGCGGCTTTCATTCTATCACGAATGACCTTCACATTATCAATGGTTTCAACAAGAACATCGGGGCCTAAATCACGATTGTCACTCAAGTGATTCCAACATATAGGACTCCGACATTTCCTTCCATAAAGAGCTTCATATGGAGCCATCTTGATAGATGCATGATAGCTATTGTTGTAAGAAAACTCCACCAACGGTAAACTCTTTCCCCAACTAGACTGAAAGTCAAGAGCACAAGCCCTAAGCAAATCTTCTAAAGTCTGAATAGTCCTCTCAGTCTGACCATCCGTAGCGGCATGAAAAGCAGTACTCATCAACAACTTACTACCCATGGCTTCTTGCAAGGCTTTCCAAAATCTCGAACAGAATCTCGGATCTCGGTCGGATATAATCTCCATAGGAACACCATGGTATCTTACAATTTCATCCACATAGGCTTTTGCTAAACGATCCAAATTCCAAGTTTCTTTGATCGGAATAAATCTAGCACACTTGGTCAATCGATCAACAACAACCCAAACAGCATCTTTACCTCCTACGGTTCTCGGCAAAGCCATAACAAAATCCATAGAAATAGATTCCCACTTCCATAGCGGAATATCCAACGGTTGTAGCAATCCACCGGGTCTCCTGTGTTCAATCTTCACTTGTTGGCAAGTCAAACATTTTCCAACATATGACACAATATCACCCTTCAAGTTCGGCCACCAAATTGCATCTACTTCAAATCCTGGACATCTTTCCACCACCAGGGTTAATAGAAATAAGGGGAAAGATGAAACTTCATAGCAAGAACTCCGCTTCTAAATTAAGAGCATTAGGAACATAAACGACCATGGAAACGAAGAACATAGCCTTCAGATACATCAAACTTGAAATCTTTTCCCTTTACCTTCAAGAATCTTGGCTTGAATAGACTTGTAGGTAAGATCATCAACTTGGCTTTCACGGATTTCACGGAGAAACACCGGCTCGGCAATCATAGCACCAATATGAACAAAACCACGCTCTACAAACTCCAAACTCAATCTTCGAAACTCGGCACAAAGATCAACAGGTAAAACATGCAAAGCATGAGAAGCATGAGAAGCTTTCCTACTAAGAGCATCTGCAACAACATTAGCCTTCCCTTCATGATACAATAACTCAAAATCATAATCGTTCACCAATTCTAACCATCTTCTTTGCCTCATATTCAACTCTTTTTGAGTAAATATGTACTTCAACTCTTGTGATCGGTGAAGATACGACAATGAACTCCAATTAAATAATGTCTCCACACTTTCAAAGCATGAACAACAGCGGCCAATTCTAGATCATGAGTAGGATAGTTCACTTCATGAACTCTCAATTGCCTTGAAGCATAAGCCACCACCTTCCGATTCTGCATAAGAACACAACCTAATCCCATCTTAGAAGCATCACAGTAGACATCAAAGTCTACACCATCTTCAGGCAAAGTCAACACCGGAGCGGTAGTTAACCTCTTCTTTAACTCTTGAAAAGCTGCTTCACAAGCTTCATTCCATAGGAATTTGGTTTCCTTCTTCAATAACTGAGTCATAGGTCTAGCAAGCTTAGAGAAATCTTTGACAAATCTTCGATAATAACCAGCTAACCCAAGGAAACTTCTAATCTCTCTAATATCAGTCGGACTCTTCCAATCAACAACGGCCTCAATTTTCGAAGGATCCACCATAACACCCTCTTTAGAAATCACATGCCCAAGAAAGGACACTTTAGGTAACCAAAATTCGCACTTAGAGAACTTAGCATACCACTTCTGACGACGTAGAACACCCAAAATAATCCTCAAATGAATAGCATGCTCATCTTCGGACTTGGAGAAAATAAGAATATCATCTATGAATACCACCACACACTTGTCAAGATACTCACTAAATGTGCGGTTCATTTGATCCATAAAGATAGCAGGAGCATTCGTCAATCCAAAAGGCATTACTTTGAACTCATAATGGCCATACCTCGTACTAAAAGCGGTCTTTGGAATATCAACATCTCTAACCGGAATTTGATGATAACCCGATCTCAAATCAATCTTCGAAAAAGTAGAAGCACCCTTTAATTGATCAAACAAATCCTCAATTCTCGGCAAAGGATACCTATTCTTGATTGTAATCCGATTCAATTCACGATAATCGATACACAACCTCATAGAACCATCCTTATTCTTCACAAAAAGGACAGGAGCACCCCAAGGAGAGGCACTTGGTCGAATAAAACCTTTTTCAATCATATCATCCAACTGCTTTCTTAACTCTTTCAATTCAGACGGAGCCATACGATAAGGAGCTTTGGCAATTGGACCAGAACCAGGAACAAGATCAATGGAGAATTCAACATCACGCTCGGGAGGAATCCCGGGCAACTCTTCGGGGAATACATCAATGAACTCTCGAACAATAGGCACATCTTCAATACTTGGCAAAGAGGTATTTGAAGAAGTCACAACACACAAGAATGCTTGGCGACCTTTTCTAACCATACTTACCAACTTCATAGCGGAAATTAAAGATACACCTTTACGGGGATGAGATCCCTTATAGGTTATTCTAACACCTAAAAGACTCTTTAAGAAAATCTTTTGATCACGACACTCGAACCTAGCATGATACATAGCTAGCCAATCAATACCTAAAATAATATCAAACTCTCCTAGAGGAAACTTAAGGAGATTCGCGGGAAAGATAGAACCCGAAATAGAAATAGGTACATTTGGATAAAGGGTTGAACAAGAGATAATATCTCCGGAAGGTAAGGATATGGGAGTATCCTCACTAGACGTCGGTTTGATTGATAATTTATTAGCATAGGTTGATGACACAAAAGACATTGAAGCACCGGTATCAAATAAAATAAGACACGGTTGCTCTAAAATTGAGAACATACCCGTAATGATCTCGGGATGAGCGTCGGCTTCGGCACGACTCATGACAAAGATTGAACCCTTAGGTTTAGGAGGAGGAGGGGGCAAATTTCGATCGGGGCAATCTTCGTAACGATGACCACCCTTCCTACAAAAGAAGCAAATGTAGGCTCGGTTGGAACATGGCACACCAGGATGGTATGGTTGTCTACACTGATTACATTGACGACCTTGAGCTTGAGGAGCATAAGGCCTATGAACTACATTTGAAGTAGCTCTAGGAATAAAAGGAGAAGGATTTCTTGCATTGGAAGAAGGATTAACCTCCTCTTGTTAGCATAGGAATTAGAAGAAGACGGGATAAACGGCCTCTTCCCATAAGCATTCGGCCTAGGAGCATAAGAAGGAGAGAAATTATTCATTGAAGCTTCGTCTCTAATAGCCTTCATTGAATTTTCAGCCCACAAGGCATCGTCGTAGAGATCTCCAAAGGACGCGGTACCCCTTCTCACTTTACTTTGCAGCACGGCATTCAACTTATTACGATAGTAGAATGCACGATCTTCATCATCACGGATCAGCCTCGGCGCAAAGTGAGCGAGCTTATTAAACTCCGTCGTAAAATCTTGAGCCGATAGGTTACCTTGCTTAAAATCTATGAACTCCTTGAGCCTTTGCTGTTTAAGCTCTTTAGGGTAAAATCTACACTCCACAAGAGCCTTAAAGCAAGCCCAGTTGAAGTCCTCTTCAAGAGTTGCGGTGGCACTTGTGATAGCCCACCAGTTGTCGGCTTCCCGCACTAGAAAGTGCTTTGCAATCCTCACTTTATCCTCTTCCCGGACTTGGTAAAGATCAAACTGCTTTTCCATCTCACGGAACCAGTCGGATAGCTCCGTAGGATCAGGCTCTCCACCATAAGGCACGATCTTACTCCTTGCAATTTGACCCGCCACCCATGCATAACCACCTTGTTGATTGTCCTCCCTTCTAGGGTGAACTTGGTTGGCATTAGCTAGAGCGGCATCTTGCTGATTCTTCAGCACTTGAGCAAGAGCCTCCATCATAATATTATCAGCTACACGCGGTCTAACCATCTTCATAAGAGATAAAAACGAATTAAGTTACCCTATCAAGTAGCATAAACAAATAGACTACCAATTAAAGTCCTTACTTCTACCCAACTCTCTCATTTATTATTTCAAGGTCAAGTAGTTTAAGTTAGGGTTCACGTGTGTGCGTCGGGAGCGATCAAGCTCTGATACCAACTGTGACAACCCTCGCGAATGCGGAAATATAAAACATACAAGCATGTGAAATAATATGCGGAAATACGGTATTTTTAAAAACTTTAAACATGCAAGATATATATAACACGAGGTGTGTCAATATGTTACAAACTAAGTACGGAATATACAATAAAGAGACGGGGTCTCTTAAAATGTTAACAAAGAACAAGTGTTTAACCAAAACTAGCTACTATCGTCTAGAGGTGAACTTCCAGGGACAACGCCCGCTAGCTCACACCCGAACCCCAAAATATCAGATCCAAAAAGTCATCCATAGCAAGCAACCTGTTCATCCATGAAAAACATGAATGCCACAGTCAGTGGGGAGTAACTCCGGGTTCTCCCAGCCATATTACATCAAACGTACACATAAGGTAATACGAAAGTAAACATGCAGATATATATATATACATATGAGTTGCAATAAGAATAGATAGGCAATACGAGATATAATGATAAGATCATATAGAAATCAAATACGTAACCATCATGTTATTCAAAGACTCGGGAAAGACACTCTTAGGCAATCGAATACGCTCACTAGGGCTTGCATCTCACCGTTAGCGGTATAAGATTGATAAGATTGAGACTCTACAGACAAACCAGTCAAGTCATGCGATGATTACACGAAATTCAACATATTATCATCCATTCACGAACCAAGACAATGACGGTGTCCAATCATGCAATGACCATGAATAATATCATGAAATCACGCATTCAAAGAACGACAACACAAGACGACAACTCTCCCGGTAAATGAAACGCACTAGCATCGTGTCCCAGCAAGAATGATTAAAAGGCATCCACGGGATCATATTTCCCTGAACTCATACGCGATGCTTACATTTCGCCTATGTAGACTAATTTCCTCCTGGTAGGAACGATAATTAAACGACTCCTAATCTAACCCTGCCCAGATTCTCGGAATCACATTTTCCGATTCAACATGCGATGACGTTTCGCATCAAGACTCGTCTTTACAATATATATCCCGATTACCCCAAATTCGGTAGATCAAATTCACGAAAGAGGCGGAAAAACAGCTCAAGCCTCATTACAAGCGGTACGCTACATGCAAGTAACACCACCTCGCAAGTACACAACATTTGACGGCCGGGTCGAACAACGCATAGCGTTCAACTCCCAACAACGTCGTCGTATGCCCACTAACACATGCATTTAAGCAGTAGGATACCTCTCCGTTCCGACATTCCAGCCTTACTAACGGGAAGGTAGCCAAGGGAATGAGAATACAAAGCACAAGACAAAATAGTGCTCAAACCGTAACATTTGTAGAAACCGACTCAAAGTGGGACATAGCAAAAACCGTCACAAAACATGTGATACAAGCGAAAGAAATATCATATATTCAACACATTCATATTATAAGTCACTACGTAAAATTATACGTTAAATGAACGATCGAAATTATTATAAATAAAAACCGTAAACAAAAATCACAAGACTTTCCAGCAGGTGCCAGCCGGTCAGGCTGACCGGCTGCCGGTCCACCGGCTCAAGCCATAAGTCAATACGAAAACCAACTTGAAAATGCAGTGTGTCCCAGCCGGTCACGCTGACCGGCTGCCGGTCAACCGGCTGGGACCAATGGGTCATATGAAAAACAAAGGAAGAAAGGGGGGGTCTCAGCCGGTGGTCTGACCGGCTGCCGGTCGACCGGCTGAGCCCAACTTCATATTTCAAAATCACGTAAAACTCCAACAATATACAGCCACTGCCCCAGCCGGTGGTCTGACCGGCTGCCGGTCGACCGGCTGAGGGCAGCAGTACACGAAAATGCCTTGTTTCATCAAAGTCGACTTTTGATAATTATCGACTATCATTCTAATTCATCAATACTCATGTAAATACTCAATAAACAACATCCATCAACAATAATACAAGTCATAAGCTTACTAACTATAATCAAAACATGGTTTCTATCCTAGAAATCACATAAAACACGTAAATGATACCGAGTAACCCTTCACCGTTACCTTTAAGCGTCTTCACTACTCGTCAAGCTCCTCTTCAATTAGAAAGTAGTCTTTGTCGGGATCTTGGAGGTCACCACCTACATATAGATCGTAAAAGATGACTAAAATTCATCTTGAGAAAGACGGAAAGTTTGAAAAGCGAGAAAGACGATGATTTTAATATCAATACGGATAGAGGAAGGTAAGGGGAGAAGAATGAGACGAACTTACGTAAATTCTATCAAAGAACGAAGAAGCTACGCGAATTCTAAGATCGATATCAAAGAGGGAAAGTTCTTGAGATTTCTTAAGGAGGAAGATATTTGTGTTTGTGTTTGAATGAAAATTAGGTTAAGGTTAGAAGGGAGTATAAGTAAAGGGTGAGTCGGAAAAGTCAACGAAAGTCAAAGGCGGCTCAAAAGTCAAGAAAAGTCAAAGACGACTTAAAATTCAAGAAAAATCAAAGACGACTTAAAAGTCAAGAAAAGTCAAAGACGACTTAAAAGTCAAGAAAAGTCAAACTCGCCTTAAGACGGGATTCTCATGGAATCTCGCGGAAATTCCAAATACGAACTCGGAAATTCTAAATTCGACTCGGAACATAAAATTCTAAATTAAAACTTAAATTTGCTGAAAAGATTTCGTAAAATATTTCTACTAGAAAAATAGGGTACATTTCCGGGTGTTACAAAGCTATATAAAAGCTGGAATTAAGCCGATAAATACAGGCATAACATGATATTCTTGAAATTTTTATCATTTAATTAAAGACTTTTTTAACGTCATAATTTAAAAATGTAAACCCAACTCCGTACTACATTCATTTTCTATAAAACTGGTATGCAAATCTGCAGTACAGCACAGTGAAGGAAGGGAGCAATGAGCATACATGAATACTTTAGTTGGGAGTGTATAAATTTAATAATACCATAATATTCTGTAATACTTTAGTTAATATAAATAATAGTAGTAAATTATTGGTAGTAGGTAATCATCTAAAAATCGGAGAAATGACGTTCATGATTAGGTAATTCATAATATTATTGGGTGAGTCTTGCTTAATATGGGTTATCCGTTTTATTTGTCACGACCAGGAAATTGCATATTATTTATTGTTTCCCCTTTTCCTAATTTAGTGTTTTATCTCACGTATTCTTAGCTTTGTTCTCATCTTATAAAGTGTAACTTACATTCTGTAAAGTTTATGTAGCGGATGAAATAATGGAGCTTTTGATGGAGTACGAGACCAATTCTTTGGAGATCATTATAGGTGGAAGATTAACGCGTCTCATGGAAGCATTGTGATATTCTCCCTTGACCTTATGGTATTAAATGTTCACAATTTTTCGTATACATTTTAGCGAGGATCTCCGCTTTTATCAATGGTTAAGGCATGCCTTACCACTAATTAAAAGTTTTGGTTGATGGTCGAGATTCATTCAATGGTTCAGAACCCTAATAGAAAGTTCATCACGAGATAAGGCACGGTTCATTCCATCATTATTAGTTATCATTATTAGCAACATCTTGCTCCTTTCATATTAATGAAATTGTCCCTTGGCCTTATGGCCTTTGTTGTGTATCATGTTATTTCAAGGATTGCAAATGGAATGTTTGTGTGTTTCACTAATAAACAATCAACCATGTTAGCGTAACACAGATTCTAGCTTTCATGTGCGTGAATTTGTGATGATGGTAGCGCTGCTAATATTCATCTTGATTTTCAACCTATTGAATGATTTCATCGTTTAACGTTTTTAGTAGGGGTGCCTTGAAGCTGACCTGCCAATTATAGTTCACTGAAAAAGTCTTGTGAGACCACGTCATATAAAAGTATTTTGAGACAAAACACAAAATAGTCAACGTAATTGTCGTTCCTTGAGATAGAAAATGTAGTCACCGACTGGTCGGTTGGGGTTTATTGTGGAACGGTTAAGAAGGGCTTGTCGAATTATATTCACTATCATAATCGTTAATAGCTAAATTATACCTAACAAATTACGTCAATTGGGAGACCGCACGCCTTAGTTTTAGTTGCCAAATATACTTATAACAACATTAATACACAATTAGTAAGGTAGAAAGAGAATGAAAAGGAGAGGGAAAAGAGGAAGAGGAGGAGATAAATGGAAATGGGGGGAGAAAGAGGCTTTGGTGAAAGAGAATTGACATAGAAATCGGCGGAAATGAAGTGGAGAGAAAAGGAGAGACAATGGAGGGAGAAAGCGATATGGCTTGGGAGAGGGGGATGAGAGATATTCTCTGCTTGATTAGGGAAGACATTTGGTGGAATAAAGGGAATGAGTGTGTGGTTTGGTTCAGATTGAGAGTGAATCAGGGGGTAGGAGAAGGGATAAGGATGTCAGCGGGGTGGGAATAAGCGTGTACCGCCCTGCTCTCACCCCAGTTGGGGCAGGTATGGGTAAAGCTTTAATAGGTGGTGGGGGCGGGTACGGGTACAAAAATTTCACCTGCCATGGGTGGTGGGACGGGGATGGTTTTTACGCCGCCTACCTACCAAGTATAAAAGATATTATATATTATTATGACTTTATATAATATTCTTTACTAAATTTTATTGAAAATCTTAAATTAAAATATAAAAACTGAAAATTTGCGGAAATCAGTTATTAAACTACATTTTATTTAAAAAATGTAGCGACATAAGTTAGAAAATAGTTGGTTGGTGGGTATTGGTGGGTAATGGGGCGGGTAAGGGTCTAAATTTTCACCAGGCGGGGCATGTATGGGTAAGCCGGGTATGAGAATTTGTTGGTGGGTACAGGTACGGGGGACCTATCCACCACCGCCCTGCCCCAATGACATCCCTAAAAAGGGATATGGATAGGGTAGAAGGAGAAGGAAAAAGAGTCTGTATAAGCAATGGAAGGAGGAGCAAGCATATGGATATGATGGGAAGTAGGACAATAGATATCGTAAGAGAAAAGGAAATGGAAGTACAGGGGAAGGATAATGTTTGAAAACCCGTTGACGTCAACATGATTCAAAGTGAGTTTTTCATAATTTTTCGCAAAGTTTTATATGAGTTAAGTGCTTTATTAACACAAAAGAAGAGTTGACTACACAATCTTACTGCTTTTTGACCAAATCTTGAAGAGCGGTGAAACCAAGAAAAGGAAGGACGAAGGTGATTGCAGCTTAGTAACGGTCAAGAAGTATAATATATGCATAATTATTGTTGTCTTCTTCGATATGACATCTCATGGAAAAATTTGAGGATGAAGAGAAGGGAGAGGAATGATTGGGGAAGAGGAAGCACGAGGGGAAGTAAAATGAAAGTGGAATGAGAAAGAGGCACAAAAATGGAGAAAGAGGATAAGGGATGGGCCGAAAGAGAAAGCGCACAGAAAAGGGAAGGAGAAAGAGTACCCTTTCGACCTTCACATGTTTTTAAGTAAGGAGGAATAGAAGGACATGACAAACGGAATGGAAACGAGGGGGAGAAGAAAAATGGATGTGGATGGAGGAAGAGGCTCAATTGAAGAAAAATTGACGAAAACGGAGGCAAAAGGGATATGAGAGAGGAAAGGATAGACAATGGAGGAAGGAATTGATACTTTTTTTTTTTCAAAATGACAAAGAGGAAAAGAGGAAGAGGATAGATAATTTTTGCTTTATTTTAGGTAATGAAGAGGGAGAGAGGCACTTAGTGGCATAAAGGGAATAAGATTGTGTGCGTGGTTTAGTTTAGATTGAGAGTGAAGGATGATGTGGGATATAAGGGCGGGCGTGAGGCAAAGGGAAATGGAAAAGAGATAGAGACTGCATAGGCAAGGGAAGGATAATAGCATAGAGGAGGGGAGGAGGCACAAAGGACATGGTAAGAGAAGTATCAAGCTTGAAAGAGGACGTGCTAGCAAAAGGGATGAGAATAAGAACCCCATTGACCTTCACATAATTCCATGTAAGGAGGATTGGAAGGAGTAGGGGAAAAGGGAGAGTGATAAAGAGGGTGGGTAAAGGGACGTCGAGAGATGGAAGCTGCAACTTCGTTATTGTTTGTTAATTTAGCTAGGAACAATTAGGTTTAGAATTATTTGTAATTAGAAGAAATCATAAAAGGAAGTTAGTAGATAATCCTGATTATCATTACGGTTAATAGAATATAGGATGAAACTTACATGATAACTTAGCATTACTGAGATCTATAATTAAATTCATAATATAGTAAAAGATGGTAATTGTGTAATGTGCCTACACAACAAAAAAACTTATATGGAACAGTCATAATTAGCGATCGGTGTGGGTCACTAAAGCATCGAAGATAACCAACTTTGACAATACATCAAAAAACAATATGACATGCATGAAACGATACTAATTCTAATAGGCGAGTCACACTATCTTGGGTTTCGCGCGCCGTACAACAACTAGTGTTGCTTAAACATACCTATTCCAAAATGAGATTAAGTTTAATCTCCCTATGAATTAAATGTCTCCTTGTCATTTCGTGTAGGTGTCTCCTTTGCTATGACCTAAGTTCATTTTCTTGTTATTAATAAGTCATTTGATGTTGTGGTTATCTTAATCAATAGAGGATAAGTGTCATTTTGATTATTTAAAAGTGTAAAAATATCTTCACAAATGTCATTGTAACTTGGAATTGTTTGGCCCTTTTTACTTTTCTCAATTCATATCTTACAAGTATCTTGTAATTGTTCTAATCTAGTGATTAGAGTATTTACTCGGATTCGACAATTACTTACATAGAAAATTTGACTTATCCGTTTTAAGGTCATTTTTATGACCCCTCACTCGAATGTCCATTGGGCTTAAAGAGTGGTTGGTTAGTTCACAGGCCCCATACCATGTGCCGGGTTTTTCCACTTGGTGAGGTTGTGAGATATTGGGGGCTGCCAGGGTTTGAACGCGTGACCTTTGGTCACTCTGGCTCTGATACCATGATAGATGAACCATCTCAACTAAAACCTTAAAGTAATAGTTGAGGCCCATATATTATAGTTATATTCTATTACAAGTCACAAATGACTCATAATGGTTCGTTGCTACAGATTTATAGTGTGTATAAAGAAAAAAAATTGTTTTTTTATGACGTGGAAACCTGTAACCACTATCTTTGATGTGCACATGTAAACTTTTAACATATACTCCGTAGCATAGAGATAAAGCTTTAACTTTATGTAGTACCACTGTCAAGGATTCAAATCCAACAAATCCAATTTCCTAATTAAGTCCGAACAAATCCTTACAAATCAATCTAAGTGTTTGTAGATATAATATTTTTCCGTCGTTAACACGTGTAAAACACATATAGCTAGTTAACTACTAGTTATTATATTGGTATTGGTTTCATCTAAGGACTATCCAATGACAATGCACCAACATATATATCACGTTTGGAAGAATGTAGAAGCAATATCAGTTGGTCTTACTTTAGACGGACCATTTTGGTCTGAAACAATAAGACGTGATTTTGTAACCACGTTACAGTTAGATATAACCACTATTGAAAACAAGTTGATATAAGTTGTGCTTACATTTTATCAAAAAGCGACAACATAATTCCGTCTTATTTTTCAGACGGATATGATCCGTCTGAAATAAGAATTTTCTAAGCACTATATTCATTCTCATAATTAAACCAAATATCCATCACAAACTACAAAATGTCCTTAATTTCCAAACTGAAATTGGAAGATTTATTGTGGATTTGTGGGCAACAAGAGCCCTAATTAAGGCCACTAGAGCGACATTGGGCAGTATGAGTGTATGACATTACATAAAGTACGTGTTGAGAGGGTAATTACTAATTAGTGGCCTTATTATGGGCCCACAAACCCTCATATTCTAGATCAAATTATCCGGATGTACACCTGGGTCATGGATTCTGGATCCATCCAATATTCCAATGGTGTTGGCATCTTTTGACAATGAGATGAGATGTATTATTGCCTCATTTATTTGGGATATTTGCTACATTTGTGGATTCAATGAGATCATTGCACATGGAACTTGCTACATACGGACATACCCCTTTTACAATGTGCAAGGATGCAACTATGGATGTAAATGAAAAGAGTCGACTCGTCGAGTCCTTGAAACAGAGCCCGGCTCAAGCTCGGTAAAACCAGAGCGCTACGTCCATCCAAATTCGAGTTGATTCAAAGATTAGCAATCCATGGATCCGTAGCTTGTTTGCGCTCGTTTTAAGTTAAATATTGTTAGAAGTTAGAACATGCAAACGGGTCGGGCCACACCCAAACGGAGGACAGACGAACCATTTCACAACACAAGAGAGGTTTCATCCTAAAACCAATTGGAAATAGAAGGAGTAGCGTCATTGGTTATAAAATGGTACTAATGTTTAGGTATTTTCAAAGCGAGTAAATGAAAAGAATAGGTTGACAAACGGACGTGATGAGATAAAGTTTGGTGAAAATAGTATATATGGAAAATGTTAATACAAGGAACTTATTTTATAAGTACCTTCATATAAATGTTACTTCGTAAAAAAATCATCTCACAATTATTAAATTTGGTTTTAGAATGAAACCAGCTTGGGGCTATGTAGTGAACTTTCTCTCCTCCATTTGGGTGCGGCTCAGGCTCGCTTGCATGATTTAACATGGTATCTGAGCCCACGGTTATTATCCTGGGATATGATGAATTAAACTGGACCTTTATTTGCAACCGTTAAAAAACCACACGGTTTTCTTTCGACAGCCGAAAGAGTGGCCTAATTCCCCCCGGTCTGATTAAAAAATGAGTCTCACATGTGAGGGCCGATGGGTAGTGTGAAGAAACCCATATAAATATCCACATCTTTGTGTCTCACATTGATAAAAGAGGAGAGAGTTTATCACTTTATAAGATAGCACCTAAGGGGCTCCTCCCTCTACTACCAATCAATTGGTTTTTAGAGTGAACCTTCTTGAGCTTATAAAGCGGTCTCTCTTTCCTACATTTGGGTGCAACCCATAGATGAATGCATGATTTAACACATGACATTAACTACCCTATAAATTAACAGGATAAAAAGAAGGAAACTGAATACTACCTCATCATATGTGAGACAGTCTTATAAAAGAATTTGTGTTTGATTATTTGTTTTCACACGATCATACTGACTACAGATAATCACTCCAGAGTCCAGACTATCAGAGCTAATTATAATTTCATTGTTTTCAATTTTGCACATAATTTTTTCCCAACAACATGACAATAAAGAACAAAAGGTGGACACCAAATCACAAGAACCATAATTTTGGTTTAATAAAAAGATTCTGCTAAACTTGTCTATTAACCAATTTGTGCATTGCCTTAGGTTATTTGGTCAATTCAATAGAGCATCTAGACAACAAGACAAAACGACATCGTTAGAGATCATATGGTCACCTGCGCTCAACGGGAATACTCCAATACAAATATCCATAACTAATAAAACCATCCAAAGTCTATGGTGTTGCCTTTCCGACAAGGCAAGAACATTAAATTAATACACACTAGAACCGTTTCTCGAGAAGAAGTATTTAAAATACAAAAATGTGTGAAAGACGGTTTCATACTAATATAGTGATTTTTTACACGTTAATTGATACTATGTTATATGGAGGAAAGAAACTCCGCTTCAGAAGATCAACGAGCATCCGCTCTAAAATCAGCTTGCAATAGAGAGAGTAATCCTTAAATTATAAACTGGTAAGACTAATGGACTATTGGGTTTCTCCACAAATAACGTAAAAACTTAAGTACGAGTATTTGATAACAATTTCATAATATAAATTGATCATTTATTCAACCCTTTGGCAAAGTCAGCTTCAATTTATTTGACACGGCATATATCAAGTTGCTAGTATCACATGATCATATTCCAAAGATTGTCTTTAGAGTTACATATGAACATCAAGAAATGATAGTGATATCGTTGAGAGCAACAAATCCTATTGGAATCCTTATGATGCAATTCGATTCTAGTCAAAGTTGTTGTTAATCAGAATCCCGATTCTAATCTACAATTTTACTATTTTAAATAGCCTGATTGATCTCAATTCTACAATTCTATTCATGGTTGTATGATTTTGTAATCCTATTCTTTTGAAAAAATTCTTACATGTATGACCATTATGCAATCCATCCTACAATCTTAACATTCGTATGCAATCGAATTCTACTATATATCGCAAAAAAAAAAAAACATACATATTTTTTTATGATGTAATTTCAAAACCTCAAAACTTCTAATTTATTTCTAAACTCAAAGATTAGTGCGTAAAATACACTACGTCTCAAACTTTAGGTTTTTGTGACAAAATTTTGTATACTACTGAGCAAATAAATACGGATTACATCGATTTCTAAACATATGTTGTAGGAGTATTAAAAAATTTAAGCTTTAAGTTATATTTAGAATATTTTATTGTATTTCGAGGTACTTTAACTTGCGTGGTTTTGAAAAATGAAAATATATCATAATACCAAAATAAAATTTAAAGCTACTATAAATACATCTACTTTTTATTAAATTGATTTGTCGCAAGATTGTCATATATAAAAAGTTACTCCCTCTGCACCAATCAATAATTATCAATTCATTTTGGCATAAAGATTAAGAAAATAAAGGAGAGTGATTTTGGACCACATAAAATCCTAATATCCTCTTTGTCTAAGAAATCAGATGACCATAAATAAAAATAGATAATTATTAGTTGAAACAGTGTTTCTGAACCCATGTTAAGAAAACCAAAATGAATAGAATTAAATGTTTTTCTTTTAAATAAAAGCAAAAATAAGACTACATTTCAATTTCCCACAAAAACATTATTTAATTCTATCAATTTTCTTTATCTTAACATGTGTCTAGTAGGCACTGGATAGACAAACCGTATCTGAAATACTTTAAAAGAGAAAATAAATACTCCCTTCATCCCGGTCATTTGTTTACCATTTCCATATTAGAGTGTCTCATTCATTTGTTTACCTTTTTATAATAGGAAGGTAATCTATGAGTAATTCAATCACCAATGAGACTATTGTGCACTTGTCATCTACTAAGCACAACTACAAGTGATTTTCTACCATTTTCTTAATAATTGTGCCAAAAGCAAAGGTAAACAAATGACCGAGACAGAGAGAGTAACTATTAATCGGGCCATATCAAGTATTTATTTGGAAATTCATCTTAAAATCTCCTCTAGTCTTCAAATTTTCTTGTCGTCACCCATTTGTGGTGTCTTAAAATGAGAACATATAATATTAACGGAAAATTCGCACGGTACCCCCGAGGTTTGCATTTTTGCACGAAATGCCCAAAATTTTGATCTAGAAAACTTTAAGAGGCCATAACTCGTGTTTACGAGATCAGAAAGTGACGATTTTTTTTTTCAAATCGATCGTCTTTCCAAGTACTACAATTTGAAAAAAAAAATTGTCGAGTTCGGAATTCGTAACAAAGAGATATGCTCGCTCAAAGTTTGTTCGGTCAAAAAAACTTTGACATGCAATAACTCCTAGCTACGGGATTCAAATACAATAATTTTTTTTTCCAAATCGTAGTTCTCGGAAAGATGATCGATTTGAAAAAAAAAATCGTCACTTTATGATCTCGTAAACACGAGTTATGACCTCTTAAAGTTTTCTAAATCAAAATTTTGGGCATTTCGTGCAAAAATGCAAACCTCGAGGGTACCGTGCGAATTTTCCGTAATATTAAAACTACTACCTAATGTGGTCATGTGGACCCAAACTTTAACATCATCACAAAAACTTTATAAAAAATCATCTCTATTAAAGCAACACACCCAACTCTTCTTAACAAACAACTACCCTCCCTTATACTAAAGCTCAAACGTCCTCCCTTCACATAAACTCACTACACCACCCTTAAAAAATGATCAATGTTCACCAATGGATACCCTACAAACTCCTCCATTAAATAATTCTCTTCTTCATCATCGTATTTTTCTTATTCTTTTCATTATTATAATTATTATTTTCCTATAACAGAGGAAAAAGAACTGGAAAGGGGACGATAAAAATGAGATTTATTTTCGAGTACGTGACATGTTGCATGATGAGTTCCCCATGTAACAATAATGAACCCCCCACGTCTCGTCCTCCATCGTCTAAAGCGACAGAGGATGAGACGAGGTCGTTGGTTACAACAGCAAAGGCGACGAGTGGCCGACGCCGGAAAAGAACTCCGACGAGAGGCTCGTCGGCGGATTGGCAGCCGTCACTTTTCGCAATTGCGGAAGATAACGCTGTCGCCGCCACCCCGGGAAAGAACGTGGAGAAAGTCCAACGTCCGACGGTGGCAACAGCGAAACAAACGTCGTCTCAGAGGAATGTTAAGCGGTGTGTTGCCTCGTCAAGTCGGGTCGGGTCGAGTTCTCGGTCCTATGACTTTAGGTATGATTATTTTATACTCGTACTACTTCTTTTGTTCCAATCATTTTTTGTCATTTTTATTACTATCATTTTATGTCATTTTTATTACTGTATTTGTTAGAGTATTTTAATCAAAGTCAAACAAATAATTTAAATTGATATAGTATTAGTAGAT
Organism: Heliosperma pusillum; assembly: GCA_022085475.1. Classification (NCBI taxonomy): domain Eukaryota; kingdom Viridiplantae; phylum Streptophyta; class Magnoliopsida; order Caryophyllales; family Caryophyllaceae; genus Heliosperma; species Heliosperma pusillum. The sequence goes on along the minus strand of JAIUZE010070662.1, from coordinate 45,259 downwards.
AGTATTATTTAAAATGAGTTATAATAATGCATGATTTCTTTTCGAATTATTGTAGGTTGGAGATGTACAAAAAATATATAGTACGAGTAATTTTTTTCTATAACAAAATTCAATGCCTACAAAAATTACAAAGTACTTGTAATAAATTAGTTTTATTTGATTGATATATACGGAGTAGAAAAAGGATACAAGTGAAAGTAATTAAATAATTAATCACTCAAATTTACAGAGACACAAAAACATATGGTATCAAATTTTCGTTATTTATATTATTTAAATTGACTTTTTATTTAATTTAATAACTATTTTTATTAGTAAATTATCTAGTTTGCGCCAGCCAAAGAGAATAATCATTGAATCAACATTCGACGGTAATTAGATGTAGTTGTGGACTACTAATCACAAATTCTCATTTATAACGGATCGACCGTCGCAAGCTTACGACGGATCGCCCAGTCACAAGCAAGATTTATTGGCTACTAATAACACGAAACAAATAACGTAGGAATTTAGTTAGGTGAAACTTGAAAGATAAGGTAGAAGTAATTGCCGTTCTTATCTTCTTACGTAGCGCCACAACATGTCATTAATAATTGTGATTTACTTTTATTAATTGTGATTTACTTCTATTCTTGACTCTTATGAGATCTTAATTACTCATGAACTATAAGAAATTTTTGACAAAAATGTTGAGTCTCAAACGGGTCAATTCATCAAGTCGTTTAATATGGCCCGTTACGGTTTACGGGTTTGGTCATTTAGGAGATAGGACTTAAATTAGTTAGCCTTGATCGATCGATCATTCAGGTCTCATTTTATTGTCTGTTTTACTAAAAGATTTTCTCATTTATAAGTTGCGGAGTACTACCTAACCTAAGTAAACAAAGGCATAATTTTAGTTTAGATATGGTCGATTTATGTCAAGTACTTTGAGTTCATATATTTGACTTAATTGTGAACTAAATTTAGTGGCATATACGGAGTCTTATGTAAGACAAATAAAACGTGAAATGCGGTCATTCAGTTTACAAATTCCTCTATGCAGTGGAGAGCCTAAGTTATGTTGGGAGGGGGTCTGGTCGGGGGGTCTGGTCGACTGATCCTAGTTGAACTTATCTTAATTTTTTTTATTGTATGTACAAAATTCTGATGTTGATGTGCTCTTATATCGGTTAATTCACTCGAAATTAAATTATTTTCATCATGTCATTTCTTTCAACCGAATTTCACTGAAGTATAATACTTCCTTTTGTTATAAGCACTACTACATGTGACTATGTGAGTCACTTATTGTTTACTTACAATACCGTTTTAATTCGTTAGTCGTGTTAATTAATACGTCTTGTAAATGAGACTCTGGAGTATGTGAGACCAATGCAAACAGTGGCGGAGCTAGGATTTAAAATTAGGGGTGGCGAAAATTTTTAGGGGGGGCGAACGACTAATTTTATAAGGTACATTTTAAAAAATTTCGAAAATTTTAACTAAAACTTCAAAATTTTCATCCGCCAAGGGGGACGACCGCCCATGCTAGCCCCCCTAGATCCACCACTGAATGCAAACACTTTTATGTGAGGCAATTCGAATACTTATTCTCGTATGTTATTATCCCATATTTTTTTAACTGACGACTTTTCACGATTTCAGCTGCCTTATAGAGCTAGTTATGAAAATTAAGGTATCAAACGTTTTTCATATGATATGGTAACCATAGACTTAATCAATTTATCCATTCGTTAAAACACAATCACAAATTCTCATTGAAGACGGACACTATCCGTCACAAGCTGAATACAGATAGTGCCCGTCTTCAGTAAGATAAACTGAATCTCAATTATCACGGCGATAATTATTAATAAATGTCAAATCAGTTGGGTGAGAGTTTAGGTGAAACTTAGGTCCTCTATACTCTGTTTAGTCAAGCAAGGCAGTTGGGAACACTACACAATTTGTGATCCTTGTTAGGTAGTAATGTTTGTCCAATTTTTTTTTGTTTTCTAGACAAGGCACAAGAGAAATATTGTTAGAATAAGTGATCAACCAATTGATGGGTAACGAGACGCCGTGTTACAACAAATATTATAGTCTGTATAACAGAAGGGGGTCGAATTAGAGACGTATTATTCAGTAATCGAGCTATCTTTGTTTGATAAAAGTAACATTTGTGTAAGTATGCCAACCAACTTAATAGGCTACGTATATCAATATTCAACATTACCGTCACGCTCTACATATTTAACTTTAATTTTTTTTATAATATTTGATCACTTTGTTCCGAATATAATGAGAGACAATCTTCTCGTCATAGTATCTAATCATGTTTGCATTTATATTTTGACAGCCGTGAACCGATTCCAATGGTCATTCCAACATTTTCGGCAGCACCTTTCATGTTTTGACAGCCTCATCTGAAGTCGTGGATAAAATGACGACAATGCCCCTCACATTCATACAAATTTCGAGGGATCACTTAGCTTGTTCCCGAATGAGGGTATAATACATGTATTCTTTGACTCGGGATTAGAAAAATGTACTCGGTAGCATGAATAGTGTCGTCAAGGTGAAAGGTGCTCAGTTCGGCAATATGTGTGTGTGTGTTTGGTAGATAAATAGAGCTCTTGAAAGTATTAAATTGTGCTTTAATTGTATTGCATGGGAAAATATTGGAAAAGATTTCTCACTTGTGAGACAAAGACATGGTGATGCTTTTCTCCAGATGAATCTAGATGGTGTGTTCGGTTATATAAAGCTTAAAGTGATTGAAACATGAAAAGAGAGATCATTTACTTTTGCACTTGTGAATAATTAGATTCGAATCTATATTTTAGGCATCAAAATCTTGAGCTTGGTTCATTTTAATGGTGCAACTTCGTGCAACGGTGGTGCAAGTATAAGACGAACTTCAAACAAAAAGCGAGGGTGATCAAAATGAAAATTGCCCTCTATCACAATTAACTTGACGGATAATAATACGCATCATCGGATGATACTGAGTTTTCTGACCACCCCTCACATGCATTATGTAGACGATACACCCCACACAATAAAGAGAATAATGTATCGAGACCATAATGTACATGTGACAAAGTGGTACACCCCACAATTGAAATTGAAGACTTGAAGAAGTATTTTTTATAAATTGGGCTTGGGTTGCCACGGGTTGCGGGTTGCGAGCTTGCTTGTATCGAAACAGAGGGTGAGCCATATGGCTTGGTTGAGTGCAAGTTAGAAAAGTGTAATGAAAAACACAGTTTTTTTTTTGTAATGTGTAATTGGATTTTATTTGTATTAAGAACTCTATATGTCAAAGAAACATGAACAGATTACAAGTTACAACTAAGTTTCTATCATACACATGTAAATTGTCTAAGAAACATAAGCCATTTCCCATACAACAATCTGAAAAAGTACAAACTAACCTCGGCCAGCGTTTCCTGTTAAGAAGAGTATCGCGTCTTTGGATGCCCTTGGACCATATCGATTATATCGTCTCATACAACATTTGGTAGTGTTCTCATACAGTGAATATAATCAATGCCATGCTGAAGCTGAGATCAACATTCGGTTCTTCCACCCTAGAAGCATAGCACCATCCGTTTCCACCAATGTATAGTGTTCAGAGTAGCACCTGAGCAAACCGCTAATCACCGAGTTAACGTAAGAACTCAAAGGGAATTGTTGGAAACCAGCCATACTCAACCTTGACTTCCACTTCCCGAGGAGCTCATGACGTTCAACTCTCTCCTTTCCCTCACATGCAATGACATTAACAATGTCCTTAGCCAAGCAGTGCTGCTCCACATTGATCCTCTCTTTCCGATCCCTTGGCAAGGTAACGTCGATCGATTCAAACATTGCTGAGTAGTATTCCAGTGCTTCTATGAACCTTGTAACGAAAGGGGTAGTATTGGTATTTGACTCTTGCTCTACCAAAGTGGTCACCTTGGGGTTGAGTGATTTCACCATTCTTAGGAGGTCGTCCCTCGGGTTATTCACATCAACGCTCTCATCCGGAGTGTGGTGGAGTTGCAACGGAAAATTCACCGCCAAAGCTTCCCCGGGCCTAACATCCAGCATTTCCCGAGTGACATCAGCGGCGAAAACGGGCACTGCGTGAAATTCAATGGGTATCTTGCATTTCTCGGAGAGCGCTTTTAAACGCTTACCAACCGCCTCCAAACTATCACCCCGAGCATACTTCGACATAGGATCGTCAATACCGGTTATTCGGACATACGGGGCCCCACCGGGTCTTTGTGCCAATGCCTGCAAAAGGGTCAACCATTGTGTTCCCTGTGCAATCTGAAAATCTACTATATGTATTCGATCCTCGTTTCGACAAGCTTCAGCTATAGCTCCATTTGCGGCCATGTACCCAAACTTGAGGTAAGGGCATATTTCATACAGAATGTGCATGTAAGACATCAAGTCTTTGCCAAGAGGCTCTTTGCAGCGAAGAGCATGATAAATGTTACTTCCGGAAGCCTCCTTTCTCGCTACGAGTCCTTCAATCATATAAGCACCAAGTCGTTGTGTTGGGTCCCCTGAGATTGAGACCTCTTTTCTAGCCTTTTCTACTAAATTATCAAAATCATCTACTCTATTCTCTGATAGCGCCCTCGCACATTCAATCAGTAACTCTTTCAAATTCCAGTATGGCATATTACTATGTAGCAGTCCATCTCCTTCCATTGCCTTGTGACGTTTCTCGCTTTGTACTTCAACTTTTAACCTAACCACCGGAGCCACTTGCGGATCACTGCTCCAGGAACGTGACCTTTGACTCAGGATCTGAGGTGGTTTGCTTTCACCCATAGACGGGTCAGACAAGTTGGGCTCGTCACACATAAGTTCAGTCTCTAGCTCCTGCAACGCATGTTTCATGCTGACTACCCCATAGTCTGCAGTTCTAGAATAGAAATTCCCGTTAGTGGACCCAGCAGCGGGCCCTTGAGGAGAATCAGTTGAAGGGCTTGAATCTAATCTATTATGATAACAATTGTTGGTCTCGAGGGGTGAATTGCAAGAAGGGCTTTTTACTGAGAGTGAATCGATCGAGCTGTGATGCTCTTTGACATCACTCAATGTAGTGACGGTATCACAATCAAAGTGAGTCGAGAAGGGTGATATTGGTGAATCTCTAATGTTGAACTTTAACGGTCCAAACATCTTATCTGGAAGTGATGAAGGAGTATATTGAGAAGAAATGTATGTTGAATTTGCACCGGGAACACGGTATTTAAAGACTTGGTGCGAGTCCATGCTTTAGCATCAGCTACACACCGATAAGCAGAGATACTCTGGATTGTTATCTCGCGTTAGCTTGAATGATAACCTGCATATACAAGGCACCATAGTTGATTAGTAAAGTTGTCACAAAATCAAAGCTGAACAAAGACATTAGTATTAGACGGTAATTTTAGAGATCAATTTCCTAAAATCTTACGGAGTAACATTTATTGGATTAATATAAAAAAGTGTACAAATAAGCTAGGAGAAATCTAATAGTATCACTGTCGACGGAAATATGAGTAACTCTGACATGTACTCAGTAGTCGCAACTCGCAACCATTAATACAACACTAGTCACCTTGGTCCGCCACGGAGTCAAAATTTGAAATTTGGGTGCTAAAACTTTGACCAAAAATTTTCGAGATGTGAATCAGTAAAGCAATACAATAGCTTAAGAAAATCGGAAATTTTGACTTTAAAAGATCAAAATTTTCATTGTTGGAGACAACCGCTAGTCCGCCACAACTCACAAGCCCCCTCGCTCCAACAGCGCCTTGGGACGATTTATCTTTCCAAACCTACCAAATCTCAAAAAAAATATTGCCTCTCCCCTCTTCAACCCCGAGTAAGGGATACCAAAAAGGCAAATTCCCATTTGTGACAGACGTTTTTCGTCACAAGCTTCTGGCCTCTCACAATCTCACAAGCTGGAAGTGGTTGAGCAAGTAGGAGAGAGCTTTTGAGAGGTCACAAGTTTGTGACGGTCACAAGCGAGACTTTCTATATCAAAAACTCTACTCCACATCCTCATATAAATTAAATCACCAAACAACAATCATACACAACTTTAAAAATAGAGCAGTGTTGACGGCACTCGAAAATCACTCATCCCACTCAATTTTGGGAGTGCATGATTAAATTAATTTAAATACATGCAAATTTCAAAATATTCTCTCATCACGATCATTTATTTACCTTTAATTAAAATATTTCTCACAAATAATTTCAAAGTTTTAGTTTACCTTATTCTATTAGTAATTCACTCCTAACGATAAATCTTGACTCCGCCACTACCCAGTACTCACTACCACCATACAACCCATCTTTGAAGCATAAGTATAAATTGCAAGAAACATTCAAATTAACATAAAAAACCAACCTTATTTTACACTCAAGATTAAAACATTTAGAACCAATAACATAAAAAATTAACTCATACCCATAAATAAAAGGACAAAACAGATTTAAAGAGAGTAAAGTGTACCTGAATATGAATTAGAGATAATTGGAAAAAAAGAGTCAAAATTGGTTTGATGGGTATTTGACTACAATTATGTGGAGTAGTATGTAAGAAAGTAGTTTAATTTAATTAAGAATTAATGGGGTTTATTTATTATTATGAACACGAGGGATTAAATATGGTAAAGTAATTAAAAATGAAAATGATTTAAAGCAAAAGAGAAAGTAAGAAAGTGTTGAGATTATATATAGGTGGTGGAAGAAGAAGAAGAAATCGGAATGTTTGACGAAGAATAAATGTACGAAAATGTGTTTGTTTGTTTAACGGTGACGGAAAATGTGACGGATAAAAGGGAACATAATGAAACGGCAAGTGTTTATGGAGAGTAACGAAGAAGATTCTTGTTTCTGTTACGAGTTCCGACCACACGTTAGCGACTTAGCGTTACATGACTACGCGCCTCCTTTTGAGGATTACCAGCTTACGTTACCCCTCACCACCCGCACGCTTGGGTGGGATGCAGTTAAATTACGGGTCGGGTTCGGTCGGGTTGGGCTGGGCTGGTTTTGACGGGTCAACCCTAGGTTTTGACGGGTCGAGTCGGTCAAGTCATGGGTCACACGGGCTAGGTAAAAATCGACATGAAGCCTGGTCAGGTCCGGACGGGTCGGGTAGACTCGAATGTTAGACCACTGATGCGTACCTTTTTGTATGCGTCTATGCGTTTATTTGACCATTTCATTCTAATTCATCCCGTTTTTGCTACTTTGGGCCGGGTGCATCCCATGTCTATTGCAGATTTGGAGCTCATTTGTGCATTTAGAAGCCAAAACCGTTCAATAAAGGAGATGAGAGCTCATACCCCGCGTCCGAGTTTTAGAGGGGTGTGAAATCGTAGTCTATAGAGGGCCTTGGACAAGCTTTGAAGAGATCGAGGGAGCTGTGAAAATATTGTTAGACAAGTCATTCGACACATCTTTCACTCTGGTTGAGCCTATTATACTTTTATGCTGATCGACCATTACGAGTGTCGATTGACCACCTACTCCTATGTCGTTCGAAGTGGCTCCTCCGTCTCGGCATAGTCTTGGATGGAGAGCTACCTATATGTATGTGTTGATCGACACTTATATAAGTGTCGATCGACAAGGGTGTGCATTGTCATTTAGCTCATTAGACATAAGGTATGTGTTTCGAAGCCTACTATGCTTATGTCCATCACCCATTACTAAGTGTCGATCGACCTCAACCACGGATTGACTAGGATTTAGTTTGTTTATTTCCTAATTTCATAGTTTGTATAAAAGGAAGTGATAATCTTCTAATTAGGGTACACTTTCTTACTACTAAAAATCCTTTAAAAAACTTTATTACGTATTACTCTTCTTTAATAGCTTTTGGGATTAAGATTGGAGTCTCATTTCTACTTACTAAACTCTTGAATTTCTAATTGGTATTTAATTTAATTCTTCCCTTTGCTCTTCTTAATTAGTTTGAATAATTTTTATTTCTCTCTCTATTAATCCTCTCTTTATGAATCCTTAGTTTATGCTTATTTCTCTCTACTTTTAATATGAGTAGTTTATTAAATCCCTTTTCTAGAATTGAGGGAGTCATGGATGATTAGCGGTTAATAATTAGGTTATTAGACTGATTTATCCCGTCGTGTTATTTTTGTTGTTAGTTGTGTTATATTAGCGATTAATTGATTAAAGGCCACGATTGATTAATTGAATTGGTAAGTTCCGACCTAAGATCGAAAGCATGCTAGGAAGAATTAGACTTGCCACAAACACTAGAGTGCCCTAATAAGTTGCGAGAGCCCTTTAGAAGTATTCTAGGATGATTAACGATCCGAGAGGACCTTATCATCATTACCCTTTAAACCGATAGTTAAGACCGATTCAATGACCTTAACTTTATCAATTATTATCCATGGTGAACCTACAATCCTAGTCTTTCTCCCTATGTTTTATATCTTCACTCATTATCCTGCTATTTTATTTCATTTTTTATTACTTTAGTTTATAAATCAACAACCCCAAAATTTGTTACTTAGACGGACTATTATTTAGCAATTAAAATATTTTAGACTCCCGACCTTTTCAGATAATTAGCAAATAAAATATTTTAATACTCGACAACTTTTCAGATAATAGCTCTTATTTATAATTGTTTATATGATTGTATTTTTTTGTCTTTTAAATTATATACTTCCTCCTATCCAATCCAATGTACCCACTTTCCATTTTTGTACAATCCAATCCAATGTACCCATTTCCTTTTTGGGTAACATTTAGACCACTTTATCCTTACAACACCCATTTAATTACATACAATGCCATCAAATACACTACTTTTTAACATTAAAATTCAAGGGCAATTTATGACATTTTACCATTTGTGAGTTTGTGACACATTTTTCTTAAAACTTGTGCCCGGACCCACGGGTACATTGGTTTGGATAAGAGAGAGTATTTAAAAAGCCATAGTAATGACACTTAATGCAACTTCAGGTTTTATCGACTCTGACTACACCGCTAAAATAATATTTGAAATTTAATATCATCATATAAAAATGTTTCGAAGAAAGGAAGTAGAATATGACAATTTAGCCGACGCGAGTAGTGAAGCAGCAAGACGTATGTTCTAGACGGCTAAATATTTATTTGGGTGGCAAAAAAGAAAAAAAGAAAAAGAAAAGTAGTGATCTTAACGATTAGAGAAATGCAGGTGCAAATACTTGGTATGAAAGAGTGTCAATCACGTGACATAAACGTGATCTAAGCAGTGAGCCTCACAGTGGAATAAATGGAATGCCACGTTCACGTAGCTTTGACTCTTAAGTCTTAACACTGACTTTACTCATTGACGCGTTACGACGACTCGCACCTTGTGTGCGTGGGTCCAATACGGGTCGAACTCACCTTAAATTTTAACGGTTATTTTCATTGAAGATGTCGTATATCTGTATTCAATGAAAACAGGTCGGATACTCATAAGGAGGCAAGTGAGAGGACAAATAGGGAATTAAATGGATCCCAACTTATCCTCACACTTGACTCCTTGTGAGAGCGAATAGATCCGACCTGTTTTCATTGAATAAAGATATGCGCCATTTTCGATGACAATTATTTGTGAAATTTTAAATAAACGAAATTAGCGAATTTGAAAGCAGTATTATTTCTTACAAAAAACAAGTTGTTGTAACCTGCTTATATTGCGAGTCAGCCAAGGTGGACATATTCGTATTCAATGAAGATGGGTAAGGTTGTCTATCAGTGGGATGACAAGTGTAAATTGGGAACCCACTTGATTTCCCACTTAACTTTTTGTGAGAAATAATTTGACCTGTCTTAAATGAGATTTGGTGATTCCGAGTTAAGTGGACCGAATTTACTTGGATTGTGAAATCCATTAACAACTCTACTTATAAATTATGCCGCTTCTTTTGCCAACTTATTCATAATTTAGTTTACATATATAGTATCGAGTATATATTTTCATAAGACGATTTTGTAATATTTTATTAGTTAATGTTAAGAAGCTTGTTAAGATAAAATAAAGGAATTATATATCCTCATTCTATTTAGAAAGTTACTCTTCATAATTTTGTAATATTTCATTACTTGATAACCTTAGCCTTTAGTTGACTTAATTTATCGCATTTTTGTGTTTTATTTGTATTTCACTACCTTCATCTCTTGACATATCAACTTTAAAACAGTAAAAGTAATGACAATTATATAAGCGGGTGATGCATTACAAGAAGAAGATAATGAGACAATAATGAAGCATAGAATGCAATATGAGATAAGACATAAAATAAGACAAATAATACGCTATATAGAAATACATGAGACGGTATATCAGTATTATATAGAAATGCATGCTCTATTTCCTAAATGTATTTCACTAGTTATCTTATTTTAGTATGAGACGGTATTTTCCTATTGTCGAAGACAAAAACCCTTTTCATGAGACTTTTTCTTTTATTTAAGGTCTTTTTATTTACTTTAATTTTATGGCTGTTGCATGTAAACATAAATTATATGATCTTGATTAAAGCAATAATTACTGAAAGGTACTTACGTGGTGCAACCATCAAATCTGATAATAAAGTTACTTGAGAAAGATAAAGAATAAACCCTTATTGCTTTGCCTTCTCCTGCCTTCCTTATTCTCTAATTCACTTCCTCAATGTGTGTTTTTTAATATGAATGAATTAGGTTAAAGCTCAAACAGGTGTGCTTATATAGAGAGGTGGCATGAGGGGCTTAATAGAATAAGTGGGCTTGATATGTTAATGGTCTGTAAACATTAACCTTAATCCACTTAAACTAGGACTCCTATTAAAAACCCGAAACAATATATTTAACCGTTATTTAATTAAGGCAACTGATATCAGTAATTAGGTCCACTTCATAGAGAATTAAATAATAATATAATAATTCTTACATTCTTCCACTTGGACCATATTACTGATTAAAACATAATGTCACGTTTAATTATAACATAAGGCGCGTAGACGGTTAAATGAATACATAATGGGTTTATCTTAATTACCCTGATTATCCCTGAACAACTCGTTGAGTCATGGCGGAGACACTACTATAAAAGAGAAGTGGTCCTTCCATGTACTACGAACCAATCACTTAGAATAACCAGTCTGTACAAGGAGCAAACATAATCCCCAAATAATGTCCTTGAGGAAAAGGACTAATTCTATTTATCGTGCAACAATAATGTATACAATAACAATAATACGATACAGAAAAACGTTCGGAAATCATCATCATAATAAAACATAAATCGATTAATCAAAACATAAGTGTCATTATTACAAAGCACTAGCATGATCCAAACATAAACGAAAAGCCTTAATGATTATCCTCCAGACCCATATCAATAGCATGCTTCAAAAATGTCTTTGGAGGTAATCCCTTAGTTAAAGGATCTGCTATATTAGCACTAGTATTAATGTGCTCAATTGACACAGTGTTTTTCCGAACTTCCTCCTTAACTGACAAGTATTTCATTTCCATGTGCTTTATTCCTTTAGAATACTTGTCATTCTTCGAAAAGAAGACAGCTGCGGTATTATCATAATAAATTCTCAACGGCCTTGCAACAGAACTCATAATGCTAAGCCCTGAGAGAAAATTCCGCAACCATAAAGCTTGAATAATAGCCTCAAAGCACGCTACAAACTCAGCTTCCATAGTGGACGAGGCAATAATTGTTTGTTTAACACTTTTCCAGGAGATTGCTCCCCCAGCTAAAACAAACACATAACCAAAAGTGCTTTTCCTTGAGTCCACGCATCCTCCAAAATCTGAGTCAGCATATCCAAGAACCTCGAGCTGATCAGTATGTCTATAAGTGAGCATTTTGTCCCTTGTTCCCTTCAAGTACCTTAAAACCTTCTTAGCCGCACTCCAATGACCCATTCCAGGATTGGACTGATATCGACCCAACATACCTACTGCAAAACTTATGTCAGGTCTTGTACAGACCTGCGCATACATTAAGCTTCCAACCAGAGATGCATAAGGAAAGTTTTTCATGGTATTTCGTTCTAGCTCAGTCTTAGGACACATACTTAAGCTGAACTTATCCCCTTTCTGAATAGGAACATCATTGGGATTACATTTTACCATGTTAAATCTTTCTAAAACTTTACTGATATAAGCTTTCTGAGACAACCCTAATGTCCTTTGTGATCTGTCTCGAGATATTTCCACCCCGATCACATAGGACGCCTCTCCCATATCTTTCATCTCAAAGTTGCTTGATAGGAAATCTTTAGTTTGACGTAATAGTCCCAAATCACTGCTTGCCTATAAGTATGTCATCGACATATAAGACCAAAAATGCAAACTTACTCCCACTGATCTTCAGGTATATACACTGATCAACAGTGTTTTCTTGAAACCCAAAGGAGGTAATGGTATTATGGAACTTAATATACCATTGTCGAGAAGCTTGCTTAAGTCCATAAATGGACTTCTTTAATATACAGACCTTGTCCTCTTTGCCATCAATAATGAAGCCTTCAGGCTGAGCCATGTAGACTTCTTCTTCCAAACTCCCATTCAAGAATGCCGTTTTCACATCCATTTGATGTAGCTCTAAATCAAAATGAGCTACAAAAGCTAAAATGATCCGTAATGAATCCTTCTTAGAAACTGGAGAGAAGGTTTCATTATAATCAATGCCTTCTTTCTGATTAAAGCCTTTAGCTACTAGTCTGGCTTTATGTCGTTCAATATTACCCGAGGAGTCGCGCTTGGTCTTAAAGACCCACTTGCAGCCGACAGCCTTATGACCTACTGGTAAATTGACCAACTCCCAGACCTCATTCTTAGCCATAGACTCCATCTCTTCTTTCATGACATTAATCCATTTATCGGAATCATTACAATTCATAGCTTGTGAAAACGTAACCGGATCATTATCAATACTAATGTCAAATTCACATTATTGTAGATATACAAAGTCATCTGAAGTAGTTGGCTTTCTAGGTCTTGTGGACCTTCTTAATACTATTTCATTGATTGTATCAACAATTTCAGTGGCAATGTTATCATTCGGGAGTGGAGGGTCATTAACGTTAGGTTCCACAATATTGACTGGGTCAACATTATCATTATGTGGAACTTCATCAATTGAAATTGGGGGCAAGGAAGCTGGAATTGCCACCCTAACTTCATTGACTATGACATCCCTTACCTGATCACTCCCACTAACTTCGCCATTCTCAAGGAATTTGGCATTTCCGGTTTCCACAATTCTTGTTTTGTGTGTAGGACAGTAAAACCTATACCCTTTAGACTTTTCTGGATATCCGATAAAGAACCCACTAATGGTTCTTTGATCGAGTTTCCTTTCATGTGGATTATAAATGCGTGCCTCTGCTGGGCATTAGGGCTGAGCATGGATCGGATATCCGATCCGAATCCGAACTTCGGTTCGGATATCCGATCCGAAAATCCAAAATTTTAGTATCCATGATCTGATCCGAAGTGATCGGATATCCGAAATTTACTATCCGAAAAAATCGGATCGGATATCCAATATCCAATATCTGATCCGAATAGATAAATGGTCAGAATTTGAAGAAATCACACATTTTCATTTGACTTTGGCCTAAAGCGAGAATATTGATTTCAATCGAAAAAAAAGTAGAATTACATAAACTTTAATTCAACTTGAAACCCGTTACATAACAATCAAAATGAGCGTAATAATCCGCCAAATACAAAGACAAAAATATCCAAATACATAACAAAAAAGTCTTGAAATCATAAACCTAATTTTTTATTATACAACCCAACATAAAAAAAGAGAATGAAGCACGTCACCGCCGCCATTGACATGAACCTATCACCATCTACGGCTTAAGCGACACCTCAAAAGTAATCGTCACAAGCTGAGTCCTCCTCTAGAACCTCTGCAAGCTCTACAAATTAAGAAGAATAAGAGCATTAGTGAATTTATCTAAGAATGCAAAATCAGTTTGGAAATGAAAGAGCATTATTTTATTTAGTAGAACCTCTGCCAAATTCTATGAAAATGAGGTTTTTTGAAACATACAAAGTATAAAGGGAAACATTAGTAATGTATAGAACCTCTGCCAAATTAAGAAGAATCAGTTTGGAAATGAAAGAGCATTATTTTATTGATTAAAGTATAAAGGGAAACACTAGTAGAGTAGTAGTACATACCTTTATCAAATTTCTCGACCTCTTCAACGTACTCTTCAGCTAGTAGCGGACCACGTGTACTACGCAACCAATCTTGCGCACACACTAATCCTTCCACCATCCTTGAAGAGAGAGAGCTCCGAAATTGGTCAAGGATCCTACCACCAGTACTAAATGCAGATTCCGAAGCAACTGTCGAAACGGGAATTGCAAGAATATCCCTAGCCATCAAAGCAACAATAGGATATGCTTCCTCATGTTTTTTCCACCAATCTAACACATCAAATTTCTTAGAATTTACTTCCCTAACATCCTCTAAATACTTGTCCATATCACTTTTCTTATCATTAGTAATTTCACTACTTACGTCTCTCTCAAATTGTGACTCTACCACATCTTGCCAATCATCCATATTCTCACACTCATCAGGAGACACTTCCACTTCCGGTGGAGGGGTACGCATTTGTGTGGGTTGAGATTCAGTATAGTGAACATACAAAGAAGTTATAGTTTCCAATACTTTAGAACGCAACTTGACAGAATTCTCATAATCATATTGTTGATTAATTGCCCAATTAACATATTGCATTTTACGTCTAGGATCAAGAACCACAGCAACATACAACAATACATTCACCTTGTCAACATTCTCCCAATACTTGGCGTGTTTTTTTTTCATTCCAGAAGCCATTAATTTCACACCAACATCACTACTCTCACATTTTTTATCAATCATCATACCAATACCAACAATCTCTTGCAAGTAAACATTTGTGGTAATGTATAACGAGCCAGAAAGTCTCAAGGTAGCATCATAAAATATTTTTAGGAAAGGTAAAAGAGAAGAAACACATTCCCAATCAATTTCGGTTGGAACGCCTCGATTCTTACTCAGCTCAGTTACAAATTTACCATTATCAGAAGTCTCAAGTTTCAAGAAAGCCTTACGATAGATTAAAGCACTATCCAACATCAAATAGGTGGAGTTCCATCTAGTTTCAACATCCAAACAAAGATGACGACTTGAATCAATTTGTTCTTTTTTGACACAAACATTAAATTTCAGCAATCTAGCAGGGGAAGACCTCACAAACCTAACAGCATTACGAACTCTATAGATTGAATCATTACTGTCTTTCAAACCCTCCTTCACAGTGAGACTTAGTATATGAGAAACACATCTGATTTGCAAATATTTTCCATCTAATATAGTACTACTCCATGACCTAAGTCTGTCTCTCAAGTACTCAACTCCTACATCATTGGCACTAGCATTATCCACCGTCACGGTTAGCACTTTAGTGGTAATTCCCCACTCAATCAAACAATTTTCAATTGATTTCCCGATTATCTCACCGGTGTGACCAACAATAGGACAAAAGTTAATGACCTTCTTATGCAATTTCCAGTTTTGGTCAATAAAGTGAGCAGTGAGACACATATAACTCAAGTTTTGACAAGACGTCCAAGTGTCAGTGGTTAGGCATATACGAGAAGACAACTTGCTAAAGTAAGTTTTCAACTTGCTCTTTTCCTCCAAGTACATATCGAAACAATCTCTAGCAATTGTCCAACGAGAGGGGATCATAAAATGGGGACAAGCAACAGAACAAAACAATCGAAAACCATCATGTTCAACGGTTCTAAATGGTCTCTCATCCATTATTATCATTTTACTTAAAGCAGCCCTAGTATCAGCTTGATTAAATTTCCACAACTCAAGTTTACCTCTCTTCTCAACCAAACTTTTAAGACTATTGTTGCCAACACTAGTATCCCCGCAATCTCCACCGGTCAAGTCACTTTGCAAAGATATAAGCTTTTGTGCTTTATCAACATTAGGAGGGTACATACGACATCTATCTAGGTGATTTTTCATGACAGTAGTACCACTCTTAGATCCACCACTTACATGATTCGGACAATAATGACATTGAGCTCTTTCATCCTTTCCTATTTCAAACTTCGTGAAATGTGCCCAAAGCCAAGAACATTTTTTACCTTTCTGATGTGGCTCACTAGCTTCAGCGTTATCCTCATCCCTAGTCCTTTTTCTTCCTTTTCCCTTTAATTCAGTAGCTTGAGTAGCCTGATCCGTCACATTAGCCTCATTATTTGAGGGCAGCGATCCGTCACTTGAAACGTTCACACTAGCGGTACTAGAAGAAGTCGCCATATAACCTTGCAAAAAATAGATGACAAAGACAGTAAGTAAAAAAAAAATAGAGAATAGCAATGAAGTAATCCTACGGCATTATTGAACCAAATAAATTAGTGGACCTAAAATCATCACTACAACATTAAGTATTGAACCAAATCCAGTTGATTCAATCTGAAAAGCAGGAATGAGAAGAAGTAATCCTACGGCATTATTGTAATATTGTTCACTCAAATCGTTTATCACTCAAATCAATTATTGTAATATTGTTCACTGCATTCTAAACAATCCTGAACACAACATTTATCACTCAAATAAATTAACAAACTAATCAATCGATGGCGCAAATGAACAATCGATGACGATCTCACACTAATCAATCGAATTCAACATTTCGGAAACAATAAATGGTCGAAAAACATAAAAAAAAAAAAACAAAAATTGCTAAAGATTTCAAGGAATTAAGATCGAATAAAATTAATACCTAGGCTGGCAATGGACCCGGAAAGGGCGTCGTGGACTCGTGGTGGTGAGGGCCGAGGGGCTGTCGTGGTGGTGAGGGTCGAGGGGCTGTCGTGGTGGTGAGGGCCGAGGGGCTGTCGTGGTGGATTGAGAAAATAGGGAATAAATGGAGAAGGGAGTGAATAAATGGAGAAGGGTGAATAAATGGAGAAGGGAGTGAGTGACTGCGGAAGAACTTAGGGTTAGAAATTAGAATGTTAGATTATATATACAAAGAAATTATTTATTATTTTATTAGTCATTATCTTATAGTTGTATACTTGTATGTGTTATTTACGGATCGGATCTCGGATACGGATCGGGTATTGGGTATCCGATTCGATATCCGATATCCGATCCGAAAAATAATCGGATATCGGATATCCGATTTTTGAAAACTTGATATCCGTATCCGATCCGATATCCGAATATTTCGGATCGGATATCCGATCCGAAACCTGATTTCGGATCAGATATCCATTTTTTCGGATCGGGTTCGGATCGGATGTCGGGTCGGATCGGATAATCGGGTTTTTTGCTCAGCCCTACTGGGCATCCCCATACATGCAAATGTTGAAGACTCGGTTTCCACCCTTTCCACAGTTCAATGGTGTCTTTGAAACTGCCTTACTGGGGACCCGGTTTCCAACATACACAGCAGTCATAAGGGCATGCATCCACAAGCTCATGGGTAAGTTGGTATTACTCATCATTGTCCTTACAGCCTCTAATAGGGTTCGATTACGCCTCTCAGCTACACCATTCATCCATGGAGAACCAGGAGTTGTGTACTGAGGGACAATACCCAAACTTTCAAGGAGTTTTGCAAAGGGACCAGGATGTTGTCCTGATTCATCATATTTGCCATAATATTCACCACCTCTATCTGACCTTATGATTTTCACTTTCTTTCCCAATTGCCTTTCCACCTCCTTAATGTAAACCTCTAAAGCGTTTACTGATTGAGATTTTTCATGCAAAAGGTAAAGGTAACAATAACGTGAATAATCATCGATGAAGGTGATGAAATATTTCTCTCCGCTCATGGAGAGAACATCAAATGGACCACAAATGTCTGTATGGGTAATTTCTAATAAAGCAGTGTTTCTTGTGGACCCTTTCTTGGTGTGTTTGGTTTGCTTACCTTTAATGCATTCCACACACGTCCCAAAATCCGTAAAATCAAGAGAGGGTAACATATTGTTTTTAACCAATATGTTCATTCTTTCTCTTGAAATATGGGCCAAACGTTTATGCCACAAGAAGGAGGAACTTTCATTAGAGTCTGTATCTATCCACCATGTATTAGAAGGAATTTCAGCATAATTTGATTCGAAACATACTAAAGCCAAAGGCTTACCTTTCTTTTCGAACCAATTCTTACGCTTTATGCAGTCTTGCTGAAAGTGCCCAGGAAAGAGCAACTTTCCTGCTTCTTAATTTCCTTCTTTGTGCCAGATGCAGACGGTTTATCAGAAGGGCTTGACTTAATGCCCTTTCTGTTTCTAAAATTATCTTTAGATTTCCCGCTTACATGATGCACATGATGTGCCTGGGGTAGACCACCATTCTTACTTGAGGCATCAGCCTCATCTTTCTGTTTGATTCTTGCTGCTTCCTGAACCAGTTTATTGGTTAATTCATTAAAACTCCAAATTTCTTTAACGGTGTTGTAATGAAGGTGAAAAGCATCAAACTTATCTGACAGAGAGTTGATTATAAACTGGGCGAGGAACGGATCCTCAACTTTCATGCCCAGTTTTCCCAACTTAGCTGCCAGATTCGTCATGTGCAGCATATGTTGCTGCATGGTGGTGACATTCTCATTATACTTAGCAGTGGTAAGTTCAGACATAAGCCTTCCAGCTACCGCTTTATCGGTTGTCTGAAAGCGTTCCTTAATGATTTCCATGTACTTACTGGCTGCAGTACAACCTGTCTCCGAAATGGAGGACTTAATGTTTAGTGCAGTGGTAAGTTGTAAGAACTTTAAGCAAAGACTGTCAAGTTATTGAGAGATCTTTGCAACGGTACTGCATTATGAACAATGCTCAGAACATTAGGCTTTGAGTTTATCACACAATAGCAATTATGACTAAGACTAGAAACTTAAATGAGTAACTCATAAACATTCATTAAGCAAGTGCAGTATCTGTGGACAACCTACGCATGCTTAATTACATAATCAAGTATACTCTCTTTAATGGGTGTTTCACTTTAATGTCAGGTTACCTGTGGGTAAAACCTTAATACAAGTTATTTCTCCCCATTAGATGCTTAGTCGGATATTCACTGCATAATTTGAGTCCACTGTGGTGAACATCAACATAATGTGAATGCCCAATTACATTATGAGATCTGATCGCGTACGAGATGAAATCACTGTGGTGAATTTCAACTTGTCATAATGCGAAGGTCTCCTTTAATCGATACATAAGATATAATTAAGCTTCAATAAGAATGTATGCTTAGTCGGATATTCACTGCATAATTTGAGTCCACTGTGGTGAACATCAACATAATGTAAATGCCCAATTTAATTACATTATGAGATCTGATCGCGTACGAGATGAAATCACTGTGGTGAATTTCAACTTGTCATAATGCGAAGGTCTCCTTTAATCGATACTTAAGATATAATTAATCTTCAATAAGAATGTATGCTTAGTCGGATATTCACTGCATAATTTGAGTCCACTGTGGTGAACATCAACATAATGTGAATGCCCAATTACATTATGAGATCTGATCGCGTACGAGATGAAATCACTGTGGTGAATTTCAACTCGTCATAATGCGAAGGTTTCCTTTAAGCATAATAACATAATATTATACGAGCATACAATGAAAACAAACATTAAGCTTCGAACCAACACGGGCAGACCTCGACCGAGTAAAACATCAGCTCGATCGAGTAGAAAATAAACAAAAGCATCTCGATCGAGAAAAACTTTAGCTCGATCGAGAACAAGGCAAAACAAGACCCCTCGATCGAGTACATCACTAGCTCGATCGAGGGCAAAGAAGGACAGTGTTACTCGACCGAGTAAACAATAGCTCGATCGAGTAAAATCAAAAACATAAGGGCTCGATCGAGTGAAACATTAGCTCGATCGAGCAGAATTAAAAACATAAGGCTCGATCGAGTAAAACCTTAGCTCGATCGAGCAGAATCAAAAACATAAGGCTCGATCGAGTAAAACCTTAGCTCGATCGAGCAACATTATTAATAAACCATCTCGATCGAGTGAAGCATTAGCTCGATCGAGTATGGTATAGATCATACGACATTCATACGTAACAATAATCATAATAAACCATACAAATCGAATTAGGGCAGTGCAAAACATCATCATAAATCATATAATAATCATCATAAATCATATAAACGAAATAATTCGATTTGGGCAGCGGAAACGATTATGGTATAAGGATACAATATCTATCATAAGGGTATACAATCAATTATGAATGAATGTTACAACATCATGATTAAAGCATTAAACTCATTCATAAAAGCATAGTCAAAACATTAATCAGAATTATAACTATAATCACAATCCTGCTCTGATACCACATGTAAACATAAATTATAGGATCTTGATTAAAGCAATAATTACTGAAAGGTACTTACGTGGTGCAGCCATCAGATCTGATAATAAAGTTACTTGAGAAAGATAAAGAATAAACCCTTATTGCTTTGCCTTCTCCTGCCTTCCTTATTCTCTAATTCACTTCCTCAATGTGTGTTTTTTAATATGAATGAATTAGGTTAAAGCTCAAACAGGTGTGCTTATATAGAGAGGTGGCAGGAGGGGCTTAATAGAATAAGTGGGCTTGATATGTTAATGGCCTGTAAACATTAACCTTAATCCACTTAAACTAGGACTCCTATTAAAAACCCGAAACAATATATTTAACCGTTATTTAATTAAAGCAATTGATATCAGTAATTAGGTCCACATCATAGAGAATTAAATAATAATATAATAATTCTTACAGTTGCATGTTGAATATTGAATGTATTGATCGATGATCAAAGATTCAAAGTTATCCTTAAATTAACAAATCAAACACTTTGGTGGTCTCTTGATTTCTTCTTATCCCATACAATATGCACAAATTCTCACACCATTTGTGACAGATCAACCCGTCGCAAACTTGTTACGGGTCAAATCCCCCTCACAAAGAGCAAGTGGGGGGCAAGTGGGGGGCAAATGGAGCCCCCCACTTGCCTTGCCACTTGCTCTTTATGAGGGGGATTTGACCCGTCGCAAGTTTGCGACGGGTCGCCCCGTCACAAGCAAGACTTATTGTATAATATGACATCACTATCATATATAACTTTAATCATAATTACTCGAGAAAGCAAAATATCAGCTTGGTTTCTCACTTTCTCTTGCATCATAAAAAAGGCAATGCATTGAACACCTTAAAAGTGAATAATTCTTCCGTTCATATGGATAAATCCAAGTTATCCAAATAATCCAATTAAACTTTAAGAATGAGACGAATTGTATCGACAAATTTAATGAACTCTATTTTTATGAAAACTATGAATAACTAGTTTTAATCATAGTATGGATACGGTTGACTGTGAGATTTGTGACCAGGATGACAATTAGATATATTTGGAATAAAGTAAGTTATAATTAAGTTTGTATCATGACACGCGAATTAAAGTTAGATTTTTTTAATTAAAAGTAGAGTTCTTCTCGATTTGTTGCCCTAGTTAAAATTCTTTTATGAGAAATAACATTTTAGATTTTAATTAGGATAATTTGAATTCCATTTCAGCCATTTAAACTCTTATTTTGACTTTTGAGTTGGTTGACTTATAAAACTACAAAAATATGCCTATAGGCAAAGTCCACCATCAATAAGAGATTGAGATTCATGACATTGATGGTCTTCTCTTACTCTTTTCGGTTAGTCTCTCATAAGACGAATCTTTATCTTAAAATTTAAACGGGTTAAATATTTACTCACATGAGTATATAAAAGATAAATATTTACTCACATGAGTATATAAAAGACGAATCTTTATTTTTTTGTATGCATTTTGCTTTTTTATTTTCCATATTGTTTAACATGTTTAAATTTAAAACGCATACAACCCTCTTATATAGTTGCGTACTATTTTTCCTACACATTAACCAAACTTATTATATGTTCTACTATAAGTTGTATGGTCTCCTATAATACCATTTTAAAAACAAATTTATCTATCTCTTAATTGATTCATCCAGTACAAATATTCAGTAGGTCTCCCTTGTGACGGGTCGGACCTTGCGACGGGTTTTTCCTCTAACAAAATGGGTAGAGGGAACATGTGGGGCACCCCCCATGTGCTTCCCCTTTTCCCTTAAATGGGTCATTTGTGAGGGGAAGTGGTACCCGTCGCAAGCTTGTGACGGATATTGCCCGTCACAAACAAGAATTTGTGACAAATATTATGGTACAAATTAATTAAAAATTTATTATTTTGGCCTCAGTATCTGAACAACATAAGAACCCACAAAATCACATCAACAACTTTAAAAAAAGAAAAAAAAAATCTAACTCATTAACAAGACGATGATATTGGGGTAAATATTATTTATTCACAAATAGCTTGGAGACATAGTATATATCTCACAAAAAAGAATTGCTATCTACCTTCTCTTTTCACAATCGCATAAAATATTATATTTTGCCTCATCCACTTACCTTCCAATCCCACACAATATATTTATTTTAATTGATTCTGAAAAGGTAAAGGGAGAAGGTATATAACAACCATTCTCATAAAATTATCGAAAAACCATTTTTTTGTACCTCTTTATTTTTTGTGACCTTTTTATTGTTTTGTTGATCTAAAATGACTCTTTATTCTCCTACCTATTTTCATAATAAGCCGCCAATTTTAATTTATCTTTACTAAAAATTTGTACCATTTTTATTGTGAGATCGTCTCTGAGAGACTTTCTCTTGTTTTTTAAAGGAAAAGATAAGGATCATATAAGTAAATTAGAAATTCTTATTTAAGATTACAATATCCGCTTTAATGATGTAACAAATCTAAATAGGTATTGTCGTCTTAAGTTAGTATTAAGACAAGTTGTAAAGAGACATTCTGACAATTGGGACCCTTCTCACCTTTTCCCGAAGAAATAGATGGTTAATTAATTACCTCTTAACCATCAAGATTGTATCCAAAGTGCCCCAACGATTTACGTGAAGAATTCCAATAGTCGCACATGTAAGTATTATCCGAGATAGTTTACCACTTTTTAAGGTAGGGATACTCTCTATTATCAATTGGTTTTAGATTGGAACATCCATAGATTTATGAAACTGACTATTTCCTCTCCATTTGGGTGCCGGGCATGATCGTTTGCATAATTTAACAACATTACATTTTCTGCCAAAACAATAAAGAGAACACTTGGTCTTGTTTTAGACGGACTATTTTGGACTAAAATAATAAAACGAGATTCTGTAACCATTTAACGGTTATATGTGACCGCTATTGAAAACAAGTTGTCATACACATTATGATTTTATTTTATCAAAAAGTGACAACATAATCCCGTCTTATTTTGAGACAAAAACAAAAACGGTCCACTTGACAAATATGGAGAACCCGTGTAACACGTCTTTTCTACTTGGTGAGTAGATTGTGTAGTACTTTTTGTCAGTAAAAAGTCCAGAATAGTTGGCATTTTCACTTAATCAGTGGTATTATTGTTGGAAAATCTATCAGCAACTTTGTTGTCATGCTAGATTCAATTATTAATTAATTAACGTAAATTTTCACCCATAAAGTTAGGCAACATTAGCGCAGTACAAGACTACAAGTGCATAAAACTCAATCCTATCGATTAATGTTCGTTTAGCCTGAATATTTTTATTCCTTTTTTGGTACGAAAAGAGTCACAAAAATTGTTGTGCGGAAACGTGAATATCTCGTGTTGTATCTCTGTTGCGTTAGTGTTCACGGTTCATAATAGTATGATATTGTACGCTTCGGGCCTAGCCGTCACGGATTTACTCTTGGGAAGGTATGTTGTGTCAGTGTCCATGGTCCATAATAGTATGATATTGTCCGCTTTGGGCCTAGCCCTCACGGATTTGCTCTTGGCCTCCTTCCTAAAAAGCCTCGTACTATTATATTTGTGGACACTTTTAAAGATCTTCTTTCATCTTTATTCTACCGATGTGGGAGATGAGTTTGCACCCTAACAATCATCCCGTCAAACCAATGACCATCATCTTGACTCGGACCTTAACCTCTATAGAGGACCTCCTCACACCATACAGCCCCAACTTCTAGACACCCTTAGCATCATCAAGTCTTGATAACCTCCTCTTAACCGACACAACATGTGTCTCCCTAGGGGTAAATCCGTCCCTTCACGGAACTCGTGCTACACTTGCGTATCAAACTCCTCTGCATCCAATATATACCATAGACTGGGTCCGCATCCAGTACCTCAGTGCGCCACCCCCGGCCGCCTTTGGACTTACCATGGACCGCTTTTGTTGTCTCTATTAAGTCTCAGCCCACCTCCCCGGGCCACTGACAATCTTCTCTTGGATGGCATGTCTCATCACCGTGAGACTCATGGCGCCTCTGCGAACATATTAGCTCTCCCTCGAGCTATTAGGAGTTCCACGCCTTATAGTGTAAGTCACCCATCAAGTTTTGGGCCTGATGCTTTTTCTTATGTCTAGCCCAAGTCAAACCTTGGGCTCTGATACCACTTGTTGACGCGGAAGCGTGAATACCTTGTGTTGGGCCCCTGTAGTACCTGTGTCTACAGTCCATAATAGTATGATATTATTCGCTTTGGGCATAACCCTCACGGGTTTACTCTTGGGATCCTTCCCAAAAAACCTCGTACTATTATATTTGTGTACACTTATAAAGATTTTCTTTCATCTTTATTCTACCGATGTGGGACATGAGTTTGCACCCTAACAAAAGTGATTTTAACGCTAACAAGTTTCTAACCCATGAATAACATTTCTTATAATTTTACCAACTAGCTATTTAATGTCTAGTGTTTGGTTTAGGTTGCTCCCATTTCGCTCGCCGTTACTACGGGAATCACTTTAATACTTCTTGAAACTTTCGCTTGACTTCTATCAATACTTACATATGTTTTGTTGCTCAATAAATGGGTATGTTTGAATTGGGTGAAATTCGTCAGATATACTCCTATGTCAATTATTTCGTGGTACTTCAGATATAGAGTGATATTATTTACCTTCTCCCTGTAACCTTCTCTCCCACATTCTTCCTTTCCCCTCTCACAATCAATTATTTTGATATATATTGTGTGGGGCGGATAGCAAGTGAATGTGACAAAATATATGATATTTTTAACCGGTTGTGAGAGGAGAAAGTAGAAGAAAATGTAGAAAAGAGAAGATGAGTAGCAATTCTTTCAGATATATGGTACTCCATATTCTCTTATGCACTAGTTCATTAAAATGCTTGAATAAAGTCATCAATATGAGACTTATCATAATCATTGGGTACACCTTATAAAATGAAAATATAAGGGTATATATCATGTAGAATGATCACATGCAAAAATGATTATGTTTAAGAAATTGATAAATATTTTTTTAAAAAAGAGTGAAAATATTACTCCCTCCATTACTATTTATATAAATCGATTTAGACAAGGGAAAAAATTATTCTTTATATGTCGCCTTACATTTTCCTATGCATTCTTAATGTGAAGAAACCCAATTGTTCACATGTGAATGTAATCCCACATTGAGAAAAGAGGGGAGAGTTTACCACTTTATAAGGCAATGAGCTACTCCCTCTATTGCCAATTGTTTTAGAGTGGAACCCCTTTAGGTTTATAAAGTGGACTCTCTCTCCTTAGTACGGGTTGGACCCAGACCTTATTATGAAATTTAACATGGTATCAGAGCTCATGGTACAAAAAGACCTGGGCATAAAAGAAAAAAGGAAAAAAAAACTGGGCAAGAAATCGCAGCCGTTAAAGAATAATACGGTTTGCTTGACAACTGGAAGAGAGGCCAGAAAGCCCCCAGTCTGATTTGAAGTGGGCTCACATGTGAGGGGGAGTCCATGTAAGGGGGAGTGTGAAAAAACACAATTGTTCACATCTGAGTGTAATCTCACATCGAGAAAAGAGGGGAGAGTTACCACTTTATAAGACAATGGACTACTCCCTCTATTGCCAATTGGTTTTAGAGTGGAACCCCCTTAGGTTTATAAAGTGGACTCTCTCTCTTCAGTACGAGTTGGACTCAAACCTGATTATGAAAGTTAACACTTAATTATGGTTCTTTAATATTCTCCCATGTAAATCTCCTTTCATTGGTTGATTTTAAACCACTTTCATTTTTCAAAGCTCTAATTGAATGCTTAGTTAATTGATGTTATAATCATTCTTGAATCATTTTTAAATAAGTGTGAAATTTGCTAAAGGGCGCTGGTTAACATCGACGACGTTTTAGGAAACATCGACGACGTTTTCATTACAAAAGACGATAATGCCCTTATGCACTTAAACTCTCTATCTCTCTTCTATCTCTAATTCTCCCAAAATCAACTAATTCAACTAAAAAAATAAAAAAATTACAACAACAATTTTACTAAATCGAACAACAACAATTTCACTAAATCGAACAACAACAATTTCACTAAATCGATTATCATGACGGACGAACAATCTTCAGCATGTTTACAAATTAATCAAAATTTAAATTTGTCATTTTTTTCCCGGAATCTGTTAATTGTATGTTTATACTTAATTAAGTTAATCGATTTACGTTACGTCTTAGTTAGTTAAAATTCAAATGCGGATTTTTAAAAAAAAAAACTGGAAAAAATACCATGGTCAGACAAAGAACTGGATGTCATGGACCATGGTCAGACATCCATTTCCAACGTCTGACCATGGCAAGACATTGGAAATGGAGGTCCAGCCATGGCCAGACATCCATTTCCAACGTCTGACCATGGCCAGACGTTGGAAATGGATGTCTGGCCATGGCTGGACGTCCATTTCCAACGTCTGACCATGGCTAGACGTTGGAAATGGATGTCTGGCCATGGTCAGACCTTCATTTCCAATGTCCCACCATGGTCAGACGTGTGAAATGGATGTCTGACCATGGTCCATGACATCCAGTTCTTTATCTGACCATGGTGAGATGATATTGTTTTTTTTATAATCATGATTAATAACATTTTACGTATGTAGATTATGATTTACTAATATATATTATTTTATTGGGAAACCATGGACGGACTTTTAATCAAAAAATTCAAACCATGGGCGATTTTTTTTTTTTTTGGAAACCAACCATGGTAGGATTAAAATTCTGGAAATCCCACCATGGTTGGACAACCAAATCACACGTCCCACCATGGTGGGATGAAAATTCTGGAAATCTCACCATGGTTGGACGTGTGAAATGGTTGTCCAACCATGATGGATTTCCAGAATTTTAATCCCACCATGGTTGGACAACCAAATCACTTGTCCCACCATGGTGGGACTTGGGGAAAAAAAAATTTCCCCCATGGTTGGACGTGTGATTTGGTTGTCCAACCATGGGGGAAATTTTTTTTTTCCTCCAATTTTCAAAGCGGGAAGAAGAAATCGGAAATAAATTCAATTATTTCTATCTTTATACCTATTATTCATACAAATCTAAACCACAAATTACTAACAACAAACAAATCAAACTAAACAACTACAAGATTTTACAACAAATCTAACAAGAAAACAAACTAAATACTTTGAAATAATTAAAAACTAAGAACAAACAAATTACAACAACTTTAATTAAATCAAAAACAATCTAATACAAACTAATTACAAACAACTTTAATTAAGTCAAAAACAATCTCATACAAACTAATTACAAACAACAACCTAATAATTACAAGTTTAATTAAAACAAAAACTAATTAACAACAAACAAATTCTAACAAATTAAACTAGAACAATATAACTAGATCTACAAAACAAAAAAAAAAGGAGAAAAACTAATCGGTGGGTGGACGGCGGGAGGCGGCAGGTAACGGTGGTGGGGGACGGCGGGGGGGTGGACGGCGGCCGAGTGGTGGCGGTGGTGGCAGTGGTGGCGGTGGTGGTGTGGGAGAGGGTGAGGTGAGTGTAGTTGTGGGTTTTGAATTTGAGAGAGTTTTTGTTTTAGAGAGATAAAGGGTAAGGGCAAGTAGCGTCTTTTTTATGAAAAACGTCGTCGATGTTTCCTAAAACGTCGTCGATGTTTTACAATCCGGTTGCTAAAATGACATATCAAGAATGACATTATTTATCCTATGCGAAAAGTGAGTGATTACCTTTTGGTAATAATAACTAGCCATAAAAAGTGATCACGATTTACCAAATAGTGATCACGTTTTACTGATTCCACATACGACTGTCGCACAAGAGAGTTTGTGAAAGAATAATGAAGGGATTATTATCTTTGGTAGAGCATTTTATAGTGGGGAGTTATTTTCCAACTACATTAAATCCACACATATTCTAAAGGTTCAATAAAAGGGTGTGACCTGTGTGAGCCCAGCCAAGTTTGAGTTCTTGGAGGGAAAGAAGGAATGGTCAATAACACTGGGCCTAACAATGGGCCTAATGATCACATGAGCCCAATTAAATGGACAAAGCCAATTACTTTTCAGGCCCCAATATTCTTCTTTACCCAATTAATGGACCTGGTTTCCACATTTTTTTTTGCAAACAATGAACCGATTGGTTTAGAAACGGGTAACTGAACCCGTTTTAGACCGAGATTTTACTATTCGGCTATTTTTTTTTTCTTTTTTCTGTAAGTCACATGTAATGACGCTACTTAACTATATGCCTACTTTTAATTGTAAAAACCAACAATAAAAACAAATATAAACTCTAAATTATACATCACCATAAGAGAATTATATTTAAATCCGTACAAAGTTTCAAATTACAAATATTTTGTGAGTTTTGTAGAATTTTACTAGGGTAAAGAAAATTATCAACATTCAAATTTGAGAAGAAATGTGAAAATGGAGAAGCTTGACTGTGATTGTGTCGGCTTACGTGGTAGTTCAAACTGAAAATATAGTTTTATTCTGATTTTTCCCTTGTTTTTTCGGGTGTAGTGATAAACTATCGAGTCCAAGTCTTCGAAACTTAACCAAACAAATGAGTAAATGATTAACAACCGTTCTCCACCTTCTCACCGGATCACATTCATTTCTTTAAAGTTACAACCCAAAAGTACCCTAAACCCTAATTTGAAAACCGAAACTTGAGGGTTTATAGATCGAGTTTGGATTCAGTTTGGGTTATTACAAACAAAAACAACAAAAAAACAAAACAAGTGATCCCATAAAAGGTGGAGATTGAACAAGTTATGTAAGATCAGATATTATGTGCAGTCATAAGTCAGAACTCAGAAAGTCACCCATCATATATTCATATATCCATCTTTCTCTTTCCTCACTCCTAAAATCTCTGTTTATTTTTTCTTTGTTTTTTTTAATTACAGTATTTCTCAGAAATTCCTGACAAAAAATCTACTATTCCATTTCACAACTTTTGTACCAACCCTCTCTTGACAAATACTTATGTAAGACGGTATACCACTTTTACTCTAATACGGGTCGTGGTTTACTTGTGAATTGCATAAAATTCTTACTTGTAATAATGGGTATTGCTCTCTGACTCTTTCAACCCATTTTCAATTTTCCATCTTTTCATCATTATTATTGCATTAAAGTTCAAATTTTGACTTGATAGAAATTCTTATTACATGGTGGGTTTTGTAAGGAAGTTGAGATTCTTGATTGTATCGTACTCACTCCGTACCAGTCATTTGTTTACGGTTTTATTCTTGGTGAGCGGTATTTTAATCAAAGTTCAACAATGATTGAGACGGAAGGAGCACTGTTGTTGTTGCTGTTGTTTTTAGATTGAAAATTTAGTGTTTTTTTATATGCTGGTTTATGTTGTTGAGGTTGAATTATGCATGATGTTGCACTATTTTTTAATGGGTATTTTGGATTTTTGAATCATGGGTATTTTATTGATTTTGGATTTTGGATTGATGGTTGAATCTAGCTTACCTAATCTCTTACCTTTTAGGAAAAGGGCAAAAATTAAAGTAGCTTTTGATGCTTTTAATTATCAATGTGTAGAAGGTTGAGTATAGTTGATTAGTTGTACACTTTGAGGAGATACATTGCTTAGAACAGAGAAATAGATGGGAGAATTGACATTTTGGGTCACCAATATTGATGCTTCCTACCCTACTCCATTGTCAATGCAAAATTCACTATTTTCCTATTTTTTTGTGTTGGGGGGTATAAATCTTATTTCGCTCGAGAATGAAATGAATGTGTTTTTCGGTGTTTTTTCGTGGGTTTTAGTCTAATTTGTGATGTTAAATCATGATTTTTATAGGTTTTGGTAAGTTTTGCTCGGGAGTAAAACAAAATGGCTCACTAAATTGAATGCAGTTCTTTCTATTTTGAAATAGGGGTCATTTGATACAATTCTTAGTGCAATTATCATTTTTGGGTCATTTGAAAAAGGCCTCTCTAGTTTCATTTGCGGGACTCGAGTAATGTTGTTGTATTGGTGAGAATGAAAACCCTATTGGCATAAACTTATTTTGTTTTACTGAGTTGTTCTTTTTTTTTTGCTAAAAGATTGAAATTCTTTTGTGGTTTTTGATTTGTAATCCCTAATGATATCACTTGGCAGCTTGACCTGATCAAAGTATGCATCAATGACGAGATAGCGTAACACTGTGAAGGAAATGGCTGATGATTCTGCATCTGGTGGTTTGATACTTGGTATCTCCATTGGAGTAGTAATTGGTGTGGGGTTGGCTATTTTTACCTTGTATTGTTTAAGATATCGGAAGAAACGTGCACATATAGAAGATAGCAGTTCTAGGAGGGCATCAGCAATTCCCATTCGGTCCCGTGGTATTGATACTTGTACAGTCTTCTCAGACTCTACCATGGGTGCAGATTCACCCCAGCATTTTGAGAAACATGTTGATGCCATGTCTTCGTGGTTTGATGGGTTTCGGAAGAGTAGTGCTGTTTCTAGATCGGGTATACCTGAGTACACTTACAGGTTTGTTCTTTGAAACTTCTCTTCTATTTGAACAGCTTGAACATTGGTGAACACAAATTTAGGTAAAAGTGCTGTTTGATAGCATTTGTTGGTGTCTCGACATATTGAACACAAGAATGTAATTTGACAGTTCAGGGATTTATGTAGGGTGTTTTCATTAGTTTTAGGCTTTTAGCAACATCACACTCCTATAAGGATGTTAGGTGATATTGTTTTCTTGTTATGAATTTATGGTTACGGTGAAGTTTCTAGTTTCGAGTTTTCAACTAGTAAACAGTAGTTTGCTTAAGTCGTCATGGTAATTAAGCCGTCTTCTGTTTTACTTCCTCTGCTCTGGTGATTTTTGTATGCTTGCTTTTGACAGAAAGATCAAAGCAATTAACGCACAATTTTTCCCTGATCTCATTTGCCCCCCCTCCCACAATCCCATGCTTGAATATATCGGCTGCAACAACGATATGCGACCGAAGTATAAGGTTTTGGAGGTTACATCGACTGCATTTTACCGCATATTTTTAGTGTATAGGCCACATTTAGCGATAGCACGGCCACACCGAATACGAGTCTTAATAGCCAGTCCTGTTTTTACCCCATTAATTACTATCATCCTCTCTTCTTAGTTGCATAAATAGGGTGGTCAGTTGATGCAGCAATAGTGATGTTACTTGTGGTGATCTAGGAGGCCCGAAGCTGGTATGGGAGATTTTTTGTTGGTAGATGGTGGAGATGCAGGAGTAGGTGGCGATGTATGACAGTGAGTTTTAAGAATGTTTGGGACTTTGGGGGTGGCCGAAGGTAATTCAAGGGGGGTTACATTTCTTATTTCAGTAAGCAAAGGTTCATATCATAAACAAAACAGCTTAACCAAAATGGAATCATTAAGAAATGATTGCGACACCCTAAGATGGGAAATCTGAAGAAATGACCAGAAGAGAGGGAGTATAAGTTTGTTGTAATCATGGTATTAAATGTGAACTAGGACATATATTGCGCCCTAGGTATCTAGGTGTAAGGTTATCGTGGCCATATTTTGAAGCTATATTGGTCGCATCTAAGGCACCACGACCGATGTCATTCCACAACAACTGATTACTAGATCAAGTGTCAAAATGATATTTAACACCATGTGAATTACTTTTCATGGAATGAGATTGTAGGCAACTTACTGAAGTTAGCGCTTTCTTGCCTGTATTTGTCAATTTGTGCGCTTCTGTGATTATATTTTTTTAGTGACCTTTTGGTGGCTGAACTTGCACAGGGATTTACAAAAAGCAACTCAAAATTTTACGACATTGATCGGACAGGGTGCATTTGGTCCTGTATACAAAGCTCAGATGTTGACTGGTGAAATAGTTGCTGTGAAGGTTCTAGCAACAGACTCAAAGCAGGGGGAACGGGAATTCGAAACAGAGGTAATTGCAAATAACAGACTTCTATAGTTTTATGAATCTTTTGTATGAACAATGTTATGTTGTGGCATTATGCGAAGTGGTCTCTCCATATTAATGGTTTACCTTCTGTCTGCCATTTTTCTCAGGTTAAACTACTCGGGAGGTTGCATCATAGAAACCTTCTAAATTTGGTTGGTTATTGTATCGAAAAGGGCAAAAACATACTTATATATGTGTATATGAGCAATGGCAATCTAGCTTCTCATTTATACAGTAAGTAGTTCATAAGCCTTATTTTGGTACTAGACTATTATTTTATTAGTTTATTTACGCAGGCACCTGGATCGTTTTTATGAATCGTGCTTCTATAATAAACTGGAATATACCTAAACTATAAAATTAAGTACCTCGACAATTTTACTTCCCTTCATTGACTCCATAGTAAACTACGTGGTAATTCTGTACATGTATAGTAAATCCAGTTTAGTCTTAATGATTTTCTTTTGGTTGCCCTATCGTCTATCAAAAATAGCATCACTGCTCTGAACCTATGGACTTACGCACTTCTTGTTTCAGACGGCCCAAATCCGTCTGAAATAAAGTCGGGGTTTCGTGACCATTTTTTGGTCAAATGTAACTACAATGGTCCGGCTAGTGTTACAACTTATAGTAACCTGTTTTCCAAAAGCGGTCACATTTTTTTTGTAAAATGGTCACAAATTCTCTTTCTTTATTTCAGAGCAAAATAGGCCGTCTGAAGATAGACCAACTCATGGACTTAATGATTTTGCTTATATTTTGCCGCCATGAGCGTGAGAAGGGACATATGTAAATATATCCCTAGGGTTATGCTTTTTTTATGTGCCATAAGATGGATCTTTTGCATTACCATAAAATTTTGTGGCTCGATTATCTTTATCCAGATGAGAAGATAGAACCCTTAAGCTGGGATCGAAGGATTCATATAGCCTTGGATGTGGCGAGGGGCTTAGAGTATCTCCATGATGGGGTAAGTTCTCTTCTTGCTCTTTGCCTCTGTTTATCTTGGCTGGTGTGATTCTAACATAAACAAAATGTACTTTTTATTTATTCACCAATTTCAATGTGACGTGATCGCTATTTATGTTTTCTGTTTCAATCAGGCGGTTCCTCCTGTAATACATCGTGACATTAAATCTACCAATATTTTGTTGGATCAGTCTATGAAAGCTCGAGTAAGTTCTCTTTTTTGTACGTGTCTTCGTATATGAAGAGGCTTTCTGTAACCTAGAATTCTCTGATGTATCAGTAGATGTCAAAAATTATCTTCAGGTAGCTGATTTTGGACTTTCAAGGGAAGAGAGGGTTGATGGGCATGTCTCCAATTTGAAAGGAACCTTTGGATATCTTGATCCCGAGTATATTTCGTCCAGAATCTTTACGAAGAAAAGTGATGTTTACAGTTATGGTGTATTGTTTTTTGAACTTATTGCGGCAAGGAACCCACATCAAGGCCTGATGGAATATGTTGAGTTGGTAAGTTTGTCATTAGGCTTCGATATCTTTTTTTTTTTTTTTAGAAAAACAAAGTTTTACTTTGTAGTTTCTAACTTAGATCTTTGGATTTAATGATGACAGGCAGCGATGAATACAGAGGGAGGGTCGGGGTGGGAGGAAATCATTGATTCCAGACTAAACGGCGAATATGATATCATAGAGCTCAATGAGGTTGCAACTCTTGCTTACAAATGCATCAAACGCGCCCCTAAGAAACGGCCTTCCATGAGAGACATAGTCCAAGTGTTGTCACGTGTCCTAAAATCCCGGCATAGTCGGAGGCCTTACGGTTCGTCCTTAACTGCAACACCCGAGGAGGTTGCTATCGATATCGACAGCTCAGAAGCGCGGACTCCGGTGAGTGAGCACCGTAGACAAGGTTCAACAGATAGCATTGACACTCTTTAACTGGTTTGCTTTCGTCGCCTCCCAATTTTTAATTCCGTTTCTTTTCAGTACAAATATTCGGTACATAATAGAGACGGAAGAGAGGAAAGCATATTTTGTGCATAATGGCATTTCGACCGTCTTGTTCACATGATTTGTTCATTCCTTGCAACTTCATTGTAACTCATTCCTTTGAAGTTCATTGTAAATAGAAAAGTCAGTTAGAAAACTGCATGGTGAACTTCTATAAATAAAAGTTGAGTGAAGTCTTGGTCTCTTGGACAGCAAACTTCCCCATTTCTGAATAGGAGATGACGGAAAGAGATGAAGCCCATTTCCGACTTATACGCTTGAGTTTTGATGAATTCGGAAATAACTGATGCTTTCTTGGAGTTTAGCTCGATTCTTAAAAATAAAATAATACTCCGTTTTTGACTCTTGCGTCTTTCAATTGTACTCCGAGTTGATTTGACGAGCGCGTGCATCAATTTGTCAAGCGATTGAACTCGTAAAAATTTGAAAATATGAGATCGGCAATCCTTTAAACGAAGCCTCTGCATAATTTGAAAAAAAGGCCTACTCAAACATGATTCGAGAGGAACAAAGGGAAGCACTACACGTGAGGGCCGTCTATAGCCCATGAGTTTCATTATGCGTGCTAGTAAGGGTCTCAAAGTTTAGGGATATAAGAATCATTGATTGGTGTATCAACATCACTATAAGTTTTTGACTTGAGATCGCAAGTTCGAATTTTGGGAGTTCGGGGGTGCTCATAACTCATAAGGTGGCAAGACCGACATACCGGACCGAACTGGATCGTCATACATTCTGGCTTGGTCTTCGGGTTCATTCTTTGGTCCGGTCAAATCTAAAAAAAAACCTCAAATCGGACCTAAAGGATTCCGGTGGCGCCCGTGGCAGTGCCAACCCCTTTTGGTTAAGGTCTCCTCCAGTCTCGCCCCCCTCCTAACCGATACGTTCTTCGATTTTTGGGTAACGACAATTCTGTCCTCAGTTTCTTTTGGTCTAGTTATGGCCAATGAACTCCCTTTCATGGTATGAGTGAGCTTGTGCATTATCCACTTTTTAAAGTGTAATGGACATTCGAGTGAAGAGGCGTGTTAAGGTATAAGAATATATGATCAGGCCTCTATGTTGGGTTCATATTGATGATGACAAGCCAATTTAACATGTTTGTCAAGTGATTATCTCTTAGGTTCCAATGTCTCTCCAATTGCAATGTTGATCAAGAAATAAGTCAAGATCAAGTCAAGAATTCAGTCATAGTTATTATTGTTTTAAGATGTGAGCACATTTGTAAAAGTACTTGAATATATTACATGACAACGAGAAATGGCAAGAGTTATACTCATCTGTTTTGATAACAGTAAGTATGACTGCTGCCTATGTCTGAAAGACAAGAGTAACACTTATCTGCTACAGTTACAATGAGTGTGACTGTTGCCTTTTTCTGTAATCTCTTGAACAAACTTGGTTTTCATATTTAAATCCAAAATCCTTTAGAAATGAGTTTCCCTCTAAAATATGAGATTGCAATTATTTGAAATGATTTGAAAATGGTTTGTAAGAAAAAGGGGGAACGAATCTTTTCTTGTATCATCTTACTTAAAAGAGATAGACACTCTTTTATGTTTAAAAGATAGGCTTGACTTTTTTCATCTTGTCTCTTTATAAGACTTTGTCCTTTTGTGTTTGTTTCACCAAGAGAAAACCAAAAAAGTTAAAACATTTGGGAAGAATTTGAGTTATCTTTTCGGTCCACCTTTAATAATAAAACACTCACTTTTGTGAAACATCTCTTTTACCCACTTGCTTGAGTGTTGACACTCTCAAGGTATTTATTTAATTATTTCAAGTCATCTACATTTCTCTATAAATAGAGAGCATTCATCTTCCAGATTTCTTAAGACTTTCTTGAGCATAATCTTTCATTTGCAAAATTGTTTTAAGTGTTTTCAAAACCTTTCTCTTTGCAAATTATTTCAAAGTCTTCAAGAGTTTCAATTCAGACTTCAGACTACTGTTGCCGTTGTAATATGTTCTTGTTACTTGAATAGTTAGATTTTGAAATTGTCCTCATCCGTTCTTTTGAGAACAAAATTCGAGGAACAAAGTACCTGTAACTTTTTAGTTCAAGAGTCGAATTTTAGGACAAGTGTGTCCTTCAACTCTTTCGCAACTGGAGTAGATTGTTGGCCATTTTATTGTTAGGGTTTTTAAGTTGTCGGAGTAGATTTCTTATTAACAAAGTAATATAATGAAAATTGGACGTAGCCCTTAGATCGTAGGCTGAACCAATTCAAAATCGTGTGTTGATCTTCTTTTAAGTTAATTCCGCTGCACTTTAATTTACGTACTTTTCTTAAGCATAACAACAATCATCAATACTGTCAGCTACAGCTTCGCTTTATTATGAAAGCAACTGGTAACAGTTCAACTGACTGTTGCCACGATCAAAACTCTTCTTCTATTCTCGATTCAACTCGCTTTAATTCATAAAGAACTAGTTGAAATTTTAAAAACGTACCTAATTCACCTCTTCCCCTCTTAGATACTTGGAATCTCGATATGTTTAGTACGCAAATGTTGAACGGGGTTGCCGGAAAGATAAACAGCAGAAACGTTGTCACAATAGACAAGGCAGGCACGCGAGAGTGGAACATGAAGTTCTAAGAGTAAATTGCGCAGCCAGCTCGTTTCGGCAACCGCGTTAGCAATGCCCCGATATTCGGCTTCCGCGCTAAACTTAGATATAGTGAGTTGGCGTTTAGAGGACCAAGATACTAAATTTTCACCAAGAAAGACACAATAGCCGGAAGTCGATCGTCGTGAGTCAGGACAACCCGCCCAATTGGCATCAGTGTATGCAGTAAGGTTATGTGAGGCGGATTTGGAGATGGAGAACCCATAATCAAAGGTGCCTTTTATTTATCGTAAAATACGCTTTAGGAATTGGAAATGGGGTTCACGTGGGGCGTGCATAAATAGACATACCTGTTGGACATCATAAGAAATATTAGGCCTCGTAATGGTAAGATATTGAAGAGCACCTGCAAGGCTGCGGTATAGGGATGAGTCCGCAACAAGAGGACCGGCCGTGGAGGACAATTTTGCACCAGGTTCGACGGGAGTGGAGACGGGATTACAGGACCCCATGGAAGCACGTTGGAGGATATCACGAGCGTACTGTGCTTGCGAAAGAAATAGGCCTGTGGTGTTGCGATGAACCTGTATCCCAAGAAAATGATTGAGCTTTCCAAGATCAGACATGGCAAATTCAGCGGAAAGAGTACGGATTATCTGCTAGAGAATAGATGCACTGGATGCTGTTAAAATTATATCATCGACATACAGAAGTAGGTAAGCCATGTTAGCCCCATCACGATAAATAAACAATGATTGATCACAAACACTACTTTGGAAACCCCGAGACCGAATGAAGGTTGCAAAGCGATGGTACCAAGCCCGCGGGGCTTGCTTTAAACCATATAATGACTTACGAAGGCGGCACACATGGTGAGGGGCAGAGGGGTTAACAAAACCTGGCGGTTGGTGCATATATAAACACCGTTTCAACAAGATCGCCATGTAAGAATGCGTTCTTGACATCCAATTGGTGAATTGGCCAAGAACGGGAAGTAGCGAGACTGAGCACAGTACGGATCGTTGTAGGTTTAACCACCGGGTTGAAGGTTTCATCGCAATCAATGCCGACCTGTTGACACTTACCATTTACCACAAGGCAAGCCTTGTATCGCTGCAAAGACCCGTCAGACTTATATTTATGACGAAATAACCAAAGGCACCGAATTACAGGAGCATTGTGAGGACGCGGTACCAAGTCCCATGTTTTATTATCAATTAAAGCACGATACTCATCGGTCATGGCGGCATTCCAGTTAGGGTCATGGAGGGCAAGTTTAGGTGATTTGGGAAGAGCGGAGATGACGTGTGTGGTCGTGGCAGCTAGGGAGGTGGGGACACGGGGTTTGAAGATCCCGTGCATGGCTCGGGTATGCATTGTGTGCTCACGAGTTGGCTGGGGTGGTGGGACAGGTGATGGGAGGGCTGTGTCAGGTGGTGGGGTTGGGGCAGGGGACGAGTGTGAGCGGATGTCAGGAGATGGGGAAGTGTGTGGGGGGCTGGTCATGGGTGGTAGACGTAGGGGGAGTGGCAGGGGTAAGGGGACTGCTGTTTTGGGGTGATGCAGGGCGAGGTAGAGGTTGGGTCAGGGCATCAATAATGGCAGGGGAAAGAGTGGTTGCCGAGGGGTCAAGGAAGGCATACGGGGCAGGGGGGTCATGGAGGACTGAGCAAACGGGAAAACTGATTCATCAAAGGTAACATGACGCGATATGATAAGCTTACCACTAGCGAGATCAAAACATTTGTAACCACGAAATTCTTGAGGGTACCCGAGAAAGACACATTTGGTGGAGCGAGGGGCAAGTTTGTGGGGACGTTTAGAGGAGAGGTTAGGATAACAAACACACCCAAAAACACGGAGGTGGGAATAAGACGGATTTTTGTGAAAAAGAGCGGAAGTAGGTGAGCGGAAATGGAGGATTTTAGTGGGCAATATGTTGTGTAAATGCACGGCCGTATGCAGGGCATCGACCCAGAACGCTGGTGGCGTGGATGAGTGGTGGAGCAGGGCAAGAATGATTTCATTTATACGGCGTAGCATTCGTTCGGCCTTGCCATTCTGTGAAGATGTTTGTGGGCATGAGAAGCGGAAAATGAGGCCATTTTTATTGGCAAAATTACGAAAATCTTTGTTATCAAATTCACGGCCTAAGTTGTTGGAGCTAGTGTCCTCCAGTTAGTGCAATAACATAAATAAATCTCTGTAGGTTCACAGGGTATACTTTGTATAATAATCAGTTGATTAACGTTTATCAATAACGGTTGGCTTGCTAGATAAGTTTGACGTTATTGTCATACAGATGGCGGTGATCAACTGGTCCCTAAAAGTCACACCTATAGGATGTGTTTGAGAGATGTGATTATTTGAGAAAATAATCATATTGATACCCTATTATATGACTAATAGGTTAGTCAGTGTATTTGACTAAAAGGTTAGTCAATGTGATGATGAGACGAAAGTTAGCTGAGACGAATTAACTGTAATTCGTAAAATTGAATATAAAAGGTTATATTTAATTATAGTATATAATGTAAGCTAATTAAACGTAAACCGTTATAATTAATTGGCAAGTTATAAATATACGGATATTTATAATTAATAATGTATTATAATGTCGGTCCATGTAAAAATGACGATTATAATATATTACATTATATTAGAAGCTAAAATGAACAAAAACGAGAGTATCCAGATACACTCGGGTTTTCGGGTCAATGGGTAGTTATTTGAGGAGACTAAAATCTCCTCATATAAAAACCAAAAGTGCCGTGAGTTTTGAGGGAGAAGAAAAGGGTAAATTGAGTTTTTGGCTTTTCTAACCTAATTCATTCTCTACTGCCTCCATCCCATCTAGAGAACACACAACAGACAAAAGTTAACAGTAACTTTTGACAAAATCACAAAACAAAAGTTATCAGTAACTTTAGTTCTCTTTCTAGCAAAGGAGAAGGGTATATCTCATACAATCTTGGGTGCAACGATTAGGAGGATATCTACTTTGATATCTCTGTTCTTTACGCCAAATTCTAGGACCGGAGGTTGATTTCTAAATCTCTATATTTTATATCGTTTTCATATCTATGACTTGCAATTCATATTATATAATTTTGTTATAATCCTAAATTTTATGGGGATGTAAACAGTTATTTCCCACAAGTGGTATCAGAGCTTTTGGCTACAAAATTATATTATATGGTTTTCATTTTTATGATATATGAATTTGAAGAAAATTTTTTTTTGAGAAAACCGAAAAAAAAAAAAAAAAAAATTTGTGACGGCTGTTTTTTTTATTTTAGCCGTGTGATTTTTTTTTATTTTAGGGTTTTGTTGTTCCATTGTTGATTTATTAATATTGTTATTTTAAAAGGTTAAAATTCAATATAATAAATTTGTGGTTGTTTTAATTTGATAAGGATTAAATTAAAATAAGATGGATTTCTTTTGATGTTGTTATTGCTATGATTTTCGGATTCATTGTTTTAATTGATGATTTTTGAATAATGATTCAATTTTAATGATGTTCAAATCGATTGTGATTAAATGAATATAAGGATAATCGATTTAATCATGATTTAGATGTTCTTTTTAAAAGGTTAAAATGAATAATCTAGTTTGAATCAATTTTAATAACGATTAGATATTGAAATTTGTACCGATCTAGCGATTTTGGCAACACTTTTTTTTTGTGCTGCCCGGTTACTATTCACTGCTATAAAAAAAAAAAAAAAAAAAATTTCTGTTTTTTTTATTTTGGCAGCAGCTGTAATTTTTTTTAGTTTTATTATTTTTGTTTTCGGTTTTGATTAAACCGTGAGAAATCAATAAAAAAAAAAAAAAAAAAAATTTTGGTACTGGTACTGTTCCCGTGAACAGTGTCCCGTAAGAAAAAAAAAAATTTGTTTTTTTTTTGACATTATAAAGATAATGTTTGTTTGTTTGTTATTGTGAAAAGGTTCACAATAATGATACCCAATTATTTTAAAAAGGTTTAAAATAAAAATGGATTATGGAAGATTAAAATTGTTGTGGGCAATTAAGGAATTGTCACATAATTTTGATCGGTTTTGAATGGTGGTTTGGATAATTAATCAACATAATTAATGAATTATGTTTTGTAGTATTAATTTATATAGTTGATGCATTTTTTTGTTGAATGAATGAATGAATGGTTTATTTTACGTCTTTTTGCAATTGGTTGAAAAATGTAATACCTAGTGTGGCTTTAGTTAATCATGTTTTCGTAATGATGAAAACATGGTTTGGTTGTCATTTTGAGATCTCGAATCTCCTTTTATTTTTCTTTTAATTATGTTTTGGAATTAGAATGTAAATAGGTTTATTTTGTAATTTTGAAAATGTAATTTAAGAAGACTAAAGATGGAGATCGGATGCTCACTCCCGCTACATGGACCAAGATGAGACAAAGTCAAGCTTCTCGTGTCCATTAGGATGGATTCCAAACTTGTATTTACTGTTCATTTTGGTAGATAGGCCACACTAGGACCGTTGTAATAGTTTACGTATTTTTCCGTTTTTTGTTTTCATTCACATGTTAAATAACTGCATCATATTCCGCCTAAACCAAACCACCTAAAATGCATGAAAAATGTTTCATATAGTTTGTTTTTTCATCATGGACATACAGATGTCACTCGCTATTTAGGGCCATCACCTTAGTTAAATCATTCTCGAGTTGCTAGACATTCGTTCACTTAAAATGAACTTAAGTTAAGATGATGGGACCTTCCCCTATAAATAAAATTGAGATTAGTCTTTATAGGGAAAACTACTATGAGCCCCTTCTTCGTCGGAAGTCATAATATGACCCCTTCTACGTTGGGTAAGTAGTGAGTGTTGACCTATTTTATCTTAACATTATAGTACGAGTAATATCTCGTGATTATGATGGACTATAGATAGAATTTACAGAAATTTATCGACCAGGAATTCTAATAGTAGAATTAGCCAAGAGGTTGGCTTATCAATTTACAGAAATTGAGTCTTGGGATCATTTATATAATTCTTGAGGAAGGTCAATTGTATAAATGCACGAGTCATCGAATTAAACGGTTTTTCATTAGACTCAAATTTTTAAACGATGAAACTATCATATTTATTTTTCCCACAGTCATATATTCAGATATAACTGCTAATAACAAATGGCTGACCATACTGATGACCCAATGCCAAGTGCCACGCTCGGACGTGAGTCCTGGCTTAAGATGTTCATGGACACTATGAATCAGTCAACGCGACTGAAGAATAACGGTCCAACTTTGCGGACTGGGAGCGGCAATTACTGAATGCTGCCATTGCTTGACGTTAAGCTCAAGTACTTGACTGACCCTACCGCCAAAACCCAGGCCCCATGCAGGAGCAAATATCACTTGCTTATAGTGATTTCGTAATGGAGGCGGGTGCGATAAAGAACGCACTCATCTTTTCAATGGAATCAAATTTGCAAAGGCGATTCATTGCCCAAGGTGCAAACAAGATTTTCACCACGCTCTCTAACGAGTTCTCGAAAGCACCGAGGATCGTTAGCTATGAGCCCACACATTCTTGACATGATTGAGAATGTCGAGAAACTGGAGGCACTTGGTTGCAAAATCGATGAGAAGATCGTCATAGATCGCGTTCGTCATTCAGCTCCACTCACTCCTTGTACAGACAGAGAGTGATCTGAAATTGGGTGGGAGTCTGAAACAGGACGTTCTCATGATTGGCAACAAGGGCAAAGGTATGGGCAAGGCTAAGGCCAACCTAGCTGTAGGGAAGCCGAAATTCAAAAAGCCAGGGCAGGGCAAGAGTGGGCCTGGTGAGTCTAGCGGTAGCTCACAAGGCAAGACAAAGAGCGATGAAGGTAACGTGGAGTGCCACCATTGCCACAAGTTTGGGCATTGGAGGAGGCAATGCCTCGTGTACCGTGAGGACATAAAGCAGGCCGCGTCTCTCCTGTTGGTATGTCTTCTTCTTTTATTCATATGATTGAGATCAACCATGCAAGTTTCGGAACTTGGGTACTAGATACTGGTTGTGGTTCTCATCTGTGAGTAGTAAGAAAGCAAAGGTTGTTGACAAAGATCAAACCTATTTATGGCATTGCCGTATGGGACACATAAATGAAAAACGCGTGAAGAAGCTCATTGATAATGGGACTATCTCCCCATTTGACTATGAATCTTTTGGCACGTGTGAATCATGTCTCATAGGCAAAATGACTCGAATTTCCTTCAAAGGTGTTGGAATGCGCGCTGCTGACCTATTAGGACTCATACATACTGAGGTGTGTGGACCTATGTCAATCAACGCTAGAGATGGCTATAGATATTTTATCACTTTCACGGACGATTTGAGTAGATATGGTTATGTCTACTTGATGAAGCATAAAAGTGAGTCCTTTGACAAGTTCAAGGAATTCCAGAATAAGGTTGAAAACCAGCTGGATAGAATGATTAAAGCACTACGTTCAAATCGTGGTGGCGAATATCTTTCGAAGGAGTTTGATCGACACCTTAAAGACTGTGGTGTAGTACTGCAGTTAACTCCACCTGGAACACCACAATTGAATGGTGTGTCCGAACGGAGAAATCGAACATTACTTGATATGATTCGATCCATGATGAGTCACACGGTTGTACCTGATTCATTGTGGGGTTATGCTCTTTTGTCATCTGCTCTAATACTTAACCGAAGTCCGTCTAAAGCTGTAGACAAGACTCCATATGAATTATGGAAGGGAACGGTCCCTAACTTGTCCTTTATTCGGATTTGGGGCTGCGAGGCTTATGTCAAGTGGAGACCTGACGATAAGCTCGGCCCACGATCGGTCAAGACATACTTTATTGGTTATCCAAAAGGGATGTTTGGTCATTACTTTTACTCGCCTACCGAACATCGAGTTTTTGCTGCGGCTAATGCGACGTTCTTAGAGAAAGAATTTCTCGAGAATAGGACAAGTAATGGAACCTTCGAACTGTCGGAGATTCAAGAACCAACAACCGAGCAACCAATGGAGGAAACTGTTCCTTCATCATCAGCTGCGGTAAATATTCCTTTGGAACCTAGGAGGTCGGGTAGACACTCTATTCCTCCAGACAGATACATTGGTATGGTCGAGGAGAATAGAGTAATGACGTTTTACTCCTTGAGAGTAACGAACCCGCTACCTATAAAGGTGCCATGACCTGTTCCGACTCTAAGCTATGGC
The DNA here is from genome assembly GCA_022085475.1 of Heliosperma pusillum. Lineage (NCBI taxonomy): Eukaryota > Viridiplantae > Streptophyta > Magnoliopsida > Caryophyllales > Caryophyllaceae > Heliosperma > Heliosperma pusillum. Next base: position 1,101 of record JAIUZE010070662.1, on the reverse strand, counting down.
TTAACGCCATGCAATCCGAGATGGACTCTATGTATGAGAATGATGTATGGGATCTGGTTGACTTACCTGATGAGGTTCGGCCTCTTCAGTGCAAATGACTTTACAAGATAAAGCATTCTGTAGAAGGACTACCAGATACCTACAAGGCACGACTAGTGGCAAAGGGTTTCACTCAAGTGCACGGATTGCATTATGATGATATCTTTGCACCCGTAGTCATGTTGCGTTCCATTCGGATAATCTTAGCGATTGCCGCCTTTCATGACTATGAAATTTGGCAAATGGACGTGAAAACCGCCTTCTTAAACGGTTATTTGGAGGAGGAGTTGTACATGGTACAACCCGAAGGTTTCATTGATCCTAAAAATCCTAAGAAGGTATGCAAGCTTAAGCGTTCCATCTATGGACTTAAGCAGGCTTTTCGGTTGGAATCTCGTTTCGACAAGTGTAAAGAGAATGGATTTACTCGATCGGTCGAGGACCATCTATATATCAAGTCGAGTGGGAGCAAGATTTGTCTTCCTAATATTGTATGTCGATGACATACTCTTGATTGGGAATGACATATCTCTCTTAACTTCGGTAAAAGTTTGGTTAAAGAACCATTTCCAGATGAAAGATCTGGGCCAGGCACAAAGAATTTTGGGGATCCGTATCTACCGAGATAGATCACGACGGATGTTATCCCTCAGTTAGGAGTCTGATATAGATAAGATTTTTGAGAGGTTCAGCATGACCAACTCCAAGAAGGGGAACCTTCCACTGGTCTCTGGGATGCAGTTGAGTAAAGCTCAGGCACCAAAGACATCGGAAAGGTCAGCTGCAGTGAGTCGGAATTCTTATCATCAGCTACTAGGATCGTCATGTAGGCCATGATAGGCACACTTCCAGACGTGGGCATATGCTTAGTATGACAAGTCGATACCAAGGCAATCCAGTGACCACACTGGATGCTGTAAGAATATCCTTAAGTACCTACGGAGGACTAAGGATTGGGTATTGACTTATGGAGGCGACACTGAGCGTATCGCAATCGGTTCGGCATATGCTAGCTTCCCAAACGGACGAGAGGTACTCGAAATCTCAGCCTGATTCGTTTTT